>CAVNYN010201240.1:0-14388 GCA_963692815.1 Nyctanthes arbor-tristis
CTAAGATTATAAACCCGACATTCAATTTCATGAGGAATTTTCATTTTAAAGTCCCAAATAACACATCATTTAAAAATTTTCCGCTTTATTTTCCTTCTAAAACTATGTTTTCGTGTACTAACTTCACATAATCCTACACTAAGCTTGTATGATTCTAATCTCATGTCTAAGAATAATCTAAGAATAATTTCACACAACTTAAATCTCCAATATCATATTGTGAACTTTAGGAATTTACTAACTTCTTCTTGGGTCATTATTTAGTTAAACTTGTCTTTAATAATAACCTTAATACTCTCATCTTCTAATATAAAACAAAGTAGCAAAAGAGATAGTTAAATACATTTAACTTAATTTATCACTTGATTTAACCTCAATAACTTCAAACCCTAAAATATCAATACAAAGCATATACTTCAAGAAATTTAACTACATATAATTTATACACACAAACTAGTCATCCCCCCTTTAACATTTATCACATGAACTCATATATCACAAACCCCAAATTAAACATAATGTAGAATTAAAGCTCAACATGTCTTTTGAAATTAGGCTAAAATCATAAAACACATATTGATCAATAGCTCACCTCTAAAATTTCGTGGCTTGCTTCTCCATTGGCTTCATGGGTTTTTTTTTTTTTCTCTCGCTTGGCTGTGTCTCCCGGACTCCCTCTCAGTTCCCTCTCTCTCCAATTCTCTTTTTCTTGTTTCTTTTGTTTCATGTGTTTAGTTACATATATATAATATACATAAAATATTAAATGGCCAAACCCACTTGAATTTTCTGGAGACTTCCTTTCATTGCATCTTTTTCCTTTTTTTTTTTAATATAATATACAATTGGCAATTGGACTCCCACGTGAATTGTCTATTTCAATTTCAATTTCATTTCTTCTTCTTTTCAATTTTTTTTACCTCTAACTTTGTATTCGTATTTAATTTAGTCCTCACATTTTAATCTATCAAGCGAAATGGAAGTATAATGAAAAATTGGGATGTCACACGCAGGCATGATGGTGGGGGTAAAATGTGATGGGAAAGATGGTGCGTGCAGTCACAGTTCAGTACTATGGCGTATTAGTGATTAAAAATTGAGTCATGAAATCTATTTAACTTTTATAGCATGCCTGCTACTTATAAAGTTTCCCTTTATGTTTATCGCTTATTTTGTGAAACTTTTGTCCTCTTCCTCTCTTATATTTTTATCTTCATGTGTATTATTGGGTTTACTAAACTACATTGATAACAGTCCCACGTATTCATCCCTATAGATGGTTCAATATAAGCGTGAAGGGGTGAAAAAGGGTTGAAATTTGTTCTTCAACACTCTATTTTGGAAACTGAATTTTTGGGATAAAATAAGTAGGCAAGGGAAGTTGTTCTTCAAGTTTCTTTGTGGATTCATTGAAACCGATGCTGATTTTATAGAGAAAAGGACAATATTTATTATTGGAATTTTATACATGATGAGTTTTCATTTCTTGAAGAGGTTCCTTTTTGGCTTTCTATAGGTAGCTTTCAGCTTCTAAAATGGGTCACTAAGAAGTAAAAAATGAGGAAGGATAAGAAGCATGCCATAATAAAAGAAGTATCATCACTATGTTAAACACGCCATAAAATATTTCTGCAATATTTCACCATGTTAAATTCATGTTGCAATGATGCATAACAATAGTATCATCACTATCTATTTTCCTTCTAGCTTATTAACTTATTCAATGCTAGCTTCAACTTTACTGCTTAAATGACTAGCACCAGAAACTACCTCTGGGACTATCAAAAAGATATAGTCGGTTGAACTTATCTAAGCGGCATCTTTAAGGTTCTTCTTAGCTTTATCAAAGTTCTCTTTTTCTCCTTCTCTTTTTACCTATCAGAAGCTTCACTAAGTTATTCTTTATTTTACCTATCAAGACTTATGGATTTTTTAGAGTTTTGTGATTTTTTTGGATCCTTTTAATTTGATTTGAAAAGCATGGCAACCAATTAAAGAATTTCCCCCTCACATTATTTAATTTGCCATGTATCCAATTGTGGGTCCAAATAGATCGGAAGAGCTTTTCCCTCTATGTCTATGTTTTCCCTACACATTATTTAAGAAGAGGTTTTTTCCACCTCATTTTTACGCTTTGGGTTTTTTCACTTGAGTTTTTTCATCATGCATTAATCTTGCTCTAAAAAGAACAGCTCTCTAACATTATCTATACTCATTCATTTTCTTCATTTGCATTACCTAGAGCTCTCTCAGTAGTTCAAATTTCATTTTAGATAGAGGAAATATTTGGCTCAGGTTAATATGGAAACTTATTGCTTTTACTTTTCGCTTGGCTGTTGATTTTTTATGCTTTGGACATAGTAGCAAGGCATTGTACTTTGGTATAAGATATTCAAGTATGTTTACATTGATAGACATAATCCCTTAGCTTAGTATAATCCCTTAGTTCACTTTTTTTTAATATTTTATTTGGTAGTTTAGTTGGTGGATTACTTGCTGATTTGTATTTACTTTTGTTGTGGTTTAGTTCCCAGATCTTTAATTATTTTTGTTGTGGTTTAATTGGTTAGATCGGAAGCTACCATATTAGTGACAATGAAAATGAAAGAGAGGAGTTTGAGTGGTCAGAGGTGAACATGATAATTCAATTTGATGAGCTAGAGAATTAAGCAAAAATCAAACGTGCACAATATGATGAAAGGAGTTTTGCTGCTTTAATCAATTCCATTATCATGTAGCATATATCATTTTCGCATGAGAAGTACAAGACTATATTGACATTATTTGTATATATATGTCGGGCTTTCTATTTGTATAATTGTGGATGTATTATGACAAAGAATAAACTCCTAATCACTATTTTGTTGGTAGACATACGCAATTTTATATTCCGATGAAGGGGATTTTTTAGGGTACCATTGTACCTGAATTTTAGTTTTGGCTGTATACTTTAGGTTCTTGCATATTTTTTCCATTTGTTTAATGGTTTAGTTAGTGAATTACTTGCTAATTTGTATTTACTTTTGTTGTGGTTTAGTTAGTGGATACTTGCTACCATATTAGTGATAATGAAAATGAAAGAGGAGTTTGAGTGGTCCGAAGTAAATCTGAGAATTAGTTGGTGGATTTCTTGCTACCATATCTATATAAAACTGTTAAAGCTATTGTCGTTTAGGCGGGAGACATTAAGTAATAGAGCTTTATCAATCTATAATTCTCTATCCAGATGAACTTAATAAATTTGATTTATCATTTCCTTTTCTATTAAGAAGGAATCTAATCAGTAGATGAAGCAAAGTAGCAATGAAGAAGATAATGGCAAGATGTATGGCGATTAAGAGTGCGTCTAGGCTTCAAATTTAAACTCTACTGCTGGATTGTGAACTGGAGATGAGATGTTGAAAAGGAAAAAGAGGGCTGTTTTGTTCAGTATCAAGATTCCAGCCCATATTTTCTTGAAAATTTGGAGCAAAACCACCAAGGCTGGAGCTTTATGTTTAAAATCGTGTCTTGTGTCTATTTTCTAGGTGTCTTTATGCTACATACTTATTTTTTTTTTTCAATTTTCTTACTAGGTATTTTTTTTCATTGTATTCTATTATTTTGCAACGTTCATACTATTATTTATAATGTTAAATATATCTATTATTTTATTATCACATCAATTACCTTTTTCTCCCGTGCAACGCACGGGAAGTAACACTAGTATGTAGAAATATCATTTCTCTATGATAATATTGAGTATATTCCATTTTCATTACTCTTATATAGTTGGAACATTAATGTTTATAATTTTAATGTTATTTTATTTAGGTCTCTCATTTTATATGTCGTTCATAACACTCCTCCTCCTCCTCATCATTATTATTATTATTATTATTTCGTGAAAGGTTCATAACACACTTAGCATCTTTCAGTCATCATATCTTTTTTTTTTACCAATAAAGTTTTCTAAAATTGGACGCAATAAATAAAATTGTAAGTCCCTATAGTTACAGAATATATCAATAAATTGGATGCAATAAACAAAAGGGTAAATTTCACACATCGTCTCCAACCTTTGCACTTTATATCTCGCGGGTCTCTAACTTTATTTTCAACACGTTGAGTCCCCAATATTTCATGTGAAACACCCATAATTGCTGCCAGAATGGGGGGATTCACCCCTTATATCTTCTGCTCGAAACTGCGGCAATTTGCTGCCTTTTTCGATGGCTTTTTGACCGTCAAAAATGGCTCCAGCAGTCATTTCCAGCAGCCTTCTTGGGTTGGGTGGGGTGGGGTGTTTTGTTTTTTTAATTTTTATTATTTTTAATATTTTTAATTTTTTTTTAAAATTAAAAAACTAAAGTATATAATCGTCATTTTATATGAAAAATTGAGGGAATAGTGACAAGAGGGGCTTATTGTGTGTATTTATAAAAGATTGGAGACTCAAGAGAGTGAAAATAAAGATTAGAAACCTATCCGATTCTAAATCCAAAGATTAGGGACTTTTTGTAAAATTAACCCTAAATAAAAGATCAATTTCTGCTGGGACAAAAGCTTGCGGATTAGCAGTAGACGCAAGAAGGAAAAGATCAAAAAGTTGTGGATTGTAGTGCAATTTCTCCTATTACGCAGAAATCTCTGGTGGTTTTAACTGGCCATCGATCCACGTCTTCACAGATTCATAAACTTTTCCGTTCCGTTGCATTTTCTCCTTCCCAAAACACACTCGTAGACTGCCCCATAAATTCAATTCTTCCACCGTCGGCCACCGTCACTCGCAGTGATGACAGACAACGCCACCGGACAACAACAGGAGCCACCATCAACGCCCCCGGCATCTTCAAATTCTCCAACAACCATTTACCTCCACCCACGACGCGAGCCTTTCGAGCATGGCCTCGTCCCCATTTCCAAGCTCATTTTCCCTGATGCCGTGCAATCCCTTTGCCAACTCAAATCAACTCTCTTCTCCTGCCAACCTGTCGATTCCAATCACCGGATCAACTCAGAAACCTTAGCCACTGCCCTGCAGATCTCCCTCGAACATGCGCGGCTTCTCATAGAGACAATCTCCGCCGATCGTCCACGATGAATCCGACCCATTGACCACCGCCAAGACCTCCCAAGAGATTGATTCTATTGGTGTCAACGTGTTCGATTTGCTTGTGTTTCTTTATATACAGAACTACAAGAGATTGCTACCCAAGGCGCACAAGGACTCTGCTTCTGTTGCTGATGTTTGGCCCTCCACCTCGGCTTTTGATGGATTTCTATCTGCCCTCACGCCATTACAGGTAGCTGTTACTATGTGGAATAGCTGGTGGATTTTCTTGAGGTCTGGAGTGAGCTTTTGTCGAATTTATAGAGTTTTTTTAGTGGCATTGTTTTATAATAGCCATACGTCATGCTATTGAATTGGCATTACGATTTTGATTTAATGATTGCATTGTAAGAAGGGTTTATTGACAAGTGAAAATGCATTATTTTCTTGCATATATCAACATATATACTTTCTTACTATAATTAAGACCTACCTCATATTTTTCAATTAGCAGCTATTATGGTGTTTTTGTCGTTTGTCTAATATGATAATTACGTGAATGTTTAATGTTGTTCCAGAATACCTTAACTACCCAAAATCTTGACGTTTAAATAAAATTGTCCCGTCACTTTTGTCATGTTGAGTTGTGAGTTCTGACTCAGTGATTTATTGTTCAATCAATAAATGTGATGCTAATCTTATCTAGTGCAGCTGGTTCGCAGTAATAGTCGTCGGAATATGCCATCTCAAACTGATGAAGAGGCTCATCAGCTATCCTATTTGCAGAAACACCTGGGTAATATTCTAACCCTCTTGGCAGACTCTGGAGAAGGGGCAGGCAATGAGTCTCTGGTATATCCTCTGCTTACTTATGCCTTCATTAATCTTCTGTTCTTTTGCAACTTTGCCCCAGAATTTATTTATTTTTTCTTGTAAAAATTGATTGAGGCCCATGCTACTTTTCTTAATTGCTTGAGCATCCTTTACCCTTGATATCATAGTCGAAAGTTCTTCTAGTTGTGTTAGCTTTGAGCTTGCAATTAAATGCTTATTTAACCTGCATGCCAGGTTTTATCAATGGATAAATTTGAGCATCTTGGATTTCTGGTTTATTTTGAGGAGAAGGGATCCAAGAAAACCTCCTTGAGCCAGAATGTCCCCCTTTTTGCTAATTCAGATCCAACCAAGCCTGCTTCTCCTGTTTCTGCATCACAAGTTCTTGATTGGCTTCTTGAGAACATATCATCTACCCTGGAACATGTTTCTGAAAGAACGTCTCCAAAAGAAAATGGGCCAAGTAATGCCTCGGATCTGGATGTTCCAATGGGTGACATCTCCATAAGTTCTCCGAAGCCTTCAATCAGTCCTAGAGGTCCAACTTTAATTGAGGGGATATCCAAATCATCACTTGTAAAGCAAACATCTGATCTTAAAGGCTCTTCTGTTGTAAAGGTAAATTATTTTGTTAATGTTCATTGCCCTTTTCCCTCCCTTTTCCCTTACTTCATTCCTTGGAGAGTTTCTCTGCCCAAAAAACTAGCATCTATTAATATTCTGTCTCTTTACAGTTCCCTCATGGAAAACTAGTTAACTAATTGCAGGTTTTTCATCAACTTAAATGTGTTATAGTATTTTCTAGTATTTAGGAGCTTCATTATGATCTAGTGGAATCAAGTTCAACTATATAAACTTATGATAACAATAGTTGTAAATTCAGCTTTATTGCTTTGTGCTAGCTGTTAGGAACAAGCTTTAAGCTGTGACGCCATGATTGTGTTACAGGTACACTCAAAGAATCATATTGAGCTGTGCTGAAATGTCGCTGTATTCTCGTAATATGGATGGTTAAATTTCTCTTTGGACTGGGTGTTCTGGCATGAGATTAAGGTGAAGGGGGGTAACAATATTGTGGATGTGTAGGGGTTTGCTAATTATTTGCATCATTTCTCAACCTCCATTTAAAGTGTCACAGGAGCACAATAAGTTGAAATTATCTGATTTAGGATGAGTGGTTGTGAAAACCTAGCCTTTCAGGTGTAATAATGCACTCCAGCTTTTTGCTCTTGTAGCTACTATCAAAATTTATGATATACGCCCCTGCTTATTTATTTTGTAGCTTTATTTTACTTTTCAGACACACTTCAAGTGAAATTTTCCCAAAAACTAATGTCTTTGATTCTCTGTATTTCTATATAATATGCAGGTTGTAAATTGCCATGAATCAGTAATTTACATTTTGGCACCTATGAGATATGCAACAGTATATGGATGTTCTGATGCAACTATTGTTTTTGGAGCAGTGGGCAAGGTAGTGATTAGACTTATACTTCAAGTACTAAGAATGTGAAACCATGTGTTTCTGGCTGCATATTGATTTGTCCGCTTAGCTCTTATGGTTTTGTAACTTGGAAGTCACATGGCTAATGATGCCAATGGGGACTCTACTCTAGTAGCTATTACATTGGCAATGGCACAGCGGATGTATGAGATGCCCTGTGCACATTGTCAAAATTATGATTTATTTCATGTGAATTATGATTGACATGCACTAAATTATTTATAATGATGTATTTTGGAAATCTTATGATTTAATGGAACTTCATAGACACCCTAAATACTTAATTCCTCTACAGGCTGTTAGAATTGAACATTGTGAACGTGTTCATCTGATTACTGCTAGTAAACGTATCTGCATTGCCAGCTGTCGTGAATGCCTTCTGTTCTTAGGGGTAAATCAACAACCTCTAATCATTGGTGATAACCATAAACTGCAGGTGAGTCTCATTTTCCGTTTCTTGCATGTATTTCTGTTTCTTGCTAGTCTTCATTTTGCCTTTCCACTTTATAGTTCTACAAGCCGGGAATATACGTAAAGAAGTGGTTATACTTTCACGCACTTAATATTAAGGCCATCTTGTTTGCCACGTAGTATTTTAGTGGCAGCTACAGTGGCTGTAGCAATAGAGTATGGAAATGGCATTTCTGTTTAATTTCGGAAGTGCCATTTCCTTAAGTACTTTATTTATTTACTTTTTTTGGGCCTTGGTTGTTTCGATCCTTGTAATTTACTTTGTGCTTTTTCTGTTCCCTTGCAAGTGACTACGGGTTTCCTCTCTCTCTCTCTCTCTCTCTCTACCTTATTCGTTTATTGTCAATGTACTATTTGCAAAGTGGAGCAGAATAACAATAAAAATTCCAATACGATTGAACCAAAACTTCAACAGAATGAAATTGAACCAGAATCAGAACTTCAACAAGCTGTCTTTGAGCTTCAATTTGATGAAAACTGTCCAGAATGTTCTAACATAGGAAATAAATACTAGGGTTCACGATTACTGAAGTATCCTTCAGTTAACAGAAAATAAAAGCAATAACATAAAAAGAAACCGATTAGGCCCAACTGGAGTTATTCACGTGCCCTAGAATATGACACTGCATGGTTAGCTAGATGTTGAACACAAGGAAAAAAAGATCGGAACTAGCAAGATGGTGAACACAGGGAAAATGACACTACATAGTTATCTATGAACGCGCATATTGTTTTTAGTGATTTGACTGAATATTTCTTTAATTGCGTTCGCTTATTAATTTGGTTCCGATCTATTTAATTTCTCGAATATGTTAATGGTTGGAAATTAAAGAAAAATAGAAAAATGGTATGTAATAGAGAAGATCAGTTTGGAGAGAATATTTGAAATAGTTTATGTTGTGCTCTATTTTGGAGTAGTGATATTGTAAAATAGAGCATACAGAGTATATGGATTGGAAATGGCCTAATAGAAGACCTGTATACCCTTTGATCCATAAAGGACAGAAGGACACTTCAGAACTGTAGGATGTTTGGTAGCACTCCTTACTTATTTGCAATATTCAAGCTTCTTTTTGATGGAGTTTTAGATAAGGTGGGATTAAGGAATATACTAGAAGTGGGTTATGCTTACAGCAAGGGCATGTTCCATTTTCCAGTTTTCTATTTTTAAGTTTTAATGGTTTTAGTCCTTTTATTATTCACTTGTTGCACAAGTTAGGTGAATAGGACAATATTTAAGCTTGCGTTCATGTTACGAGGATTATTGGTTGTTTGTTGAAATTGATTTCAAAACTTGAAACTTGGAAGTTCTTCCAACTCCTCCGATCCAAATGTCAGTTTTCAACGTGAATCACAATATTGTAGGTCAGAATCGATTATTCGGGTATACTTAGAATCGACATATAATTGATGCCTAAACTCAGGGTATTCTATTAAGAATCAACGAGCTTTTAGGTTTCTTCTTGCATTCTTCGTATTTACAAGCTTCCGCCTACATCTATTTTGCTGGTATTTGTTGTATTTCAGTGCATGGAGTTTCTTCTGAACTTATTTTTGGATGCATTGATCTCTCTACATCATATACCCAACCCAGTTTTACTTCAAATACTTACTGAAGTTATACTACTACTTGTATTTTCTTTCTCATATCCAACGCTTAATTTCATTTACATTTCCCTTCTCTCCTTGTGCAGGTGGCTCCATATAATACATTTTACCCACAATTGGAGGACGACATGAATCAAGTTGGCATTGACCCTCGTATCAACAGGTGGGATGAACCTGTCGTGCCTGGAATGGTTGATCCACATGATGCATTATCCCATCCAGCTGGTGGGTCAGATGTGCAAGCTGAATCTGCTACCCGTCTAGACCCAGATCAGTACACTAACTTTTTGGTATATATATATATATATATATATTATTTGAAGAAAATGGATTTCGCGGAATGTGAGTCATGTTGATTTTTTAGGTTGTCTATTACTTCCTTTTCCTGCAATGGTTAACCAAACATCCAAAACTGAGATCTGGACATTGAAATCTATATTTACACGTTATGGATATTTTGGCTTGGTTTTGTTGCCTCTGTTGATCTTTGACTTTTCAAGTTCTCATAAATTTTTTGAATTATTGATGTATTGACTGTGCACAGATTCCCAAGGGATTGGCAAGTGAAGAATCTGGGCCCACTAAGAACAATCCTTTTCCATTGCCAGATGCTTACCTTGCATCTCAACAGAAAAATGTAAGTCAGACAACCAAGATGCACACATAGATATAAATTTTTTTACCACTTGCATCTTCCTTTTCACACTGGTTTTTGAGGCCTATTCTTTTTCTTTTAATGCTCGTTTGTTTGTTTGTTTTTCATTTTTTTTTCTTTTGGGTGCGGGTTGGACATGAGATGTTAAACTTTGTCTTCAGAGTATTTGATTGTCATCCAAAAATCCTTGAAGTTTGTCGAGCCAAAAGGATTGATTAAGTATATACATTTATACTGTTTTGCCAATTCCAGAATACGAACTTGGAGGAGGTTAAGCAAATTTTGAGGGGGATTGAGCTTGAAGACATACGGAAACGAGAGTTAGCTAGTGCTCTCCATATGTGCTTCAGAGACTGGTTATTGGGTAATACCTATTCATTCAGTGGATCTTTCTTAATAGTTGCATAGTGTGCAGAACTAAGACATTTAACATCTGGATTATGTTCCACTCTCTTAAATCTTTAATTTTTACTATGGATGTATTCTTTTTGCAATCCCTGACCTTGTAAATGATTGTAAATAAATGCTTGGTTTTACTGATATAATCTGTTGGAGTGCAAGATGTTACTAGTTGCCCAGAATCTGTTGCAGTGTCAATTGCAGTTGCTTATATACTATAATCAACTTTTTCAATGGAATTTCATTATATACGATATGATGCATTCTGTGGTTCATGTTTGTATGAATTGACAGCTTCGGGAAACATCCGGCAGCTATACTGCTTACAAGAATAAGAGCAGAAAGTGCTGCAGCCAAACTGTAAAATTTGAGATGAGAACTGAATTCCAATTTCCCCCTGGACTTGGTGATGGTCAACCTGATCAAGTTCTCATGCAATTTATTTTCCCGCACTCTGGAGGCAGATGGGACTTTGATACTGTGGATCCGATTGCTACAAATGTGTTTCAGACTTCTCAAATTTTTGTATAGATGGGTATTAGAAACGTATATTCTCTCGTGTATTCCATTTTGTTCAAGAATTCAATGTATTACATTTTATTCAATAAAGATTTTATGAAATCCAGTACATGATTTTAAAGGCGTAGATTGATATATAGAGCTGGTAGACTCCGTTAGAATGTCTGTGATTTGTAATTGTTGTTCAGGCTGTCATTTCTTGCTAACAAGTTAAATGTATGCAATTTTCAGGTCAAAATGAGCCATATGATAACGTAGAACCCAGGTGTCGAGCAGAGAAGCTCAGATGTAAAACTTGAGTTGTATTACGCGAAAATTAGCTAAAGACATTTTGTTCAATGTAAACTGGCATGTTCTCTCTCTCTCTCTCTCTCTCACACACACACACACACACACACAAGTTACATCTACGCATCTTCATGTATTCTACAACCCTCTAAAAGGGAAGTAATATTCCAAATACGCCCCAATTCACATGTGTTCTACTTGTACAGACTGAGCGACAGTGTTGTGCTAGCTTGCTGGCGCCATCTGAAGTAGCTTTTCTGCTTGATCGGGGAAGAAAGTAATGAAGAGGAATGCACCTGAGAGAAGCCAACCATTCAAACAAAATGATACAAGAAAACCAGAAACAACCATAAAACAGTTAAAGAGTGTTTTGAGCACTTACAGATAAGAACAGTCCCTAAAACAGCAGAAATTTTGCCTTGTATAGTAACCAAACCGGCTTTCCCTGCATTTTGTAGCTCCGTGGAGCCAACGGAATCAAAAGTCCCTGCAAAACAAAGAAATTGTTGCAATTTCAGGTAGGGGGCTGGTGTGATGATGTTCTCTTGAATTAGAAATTAATTTACCAGGCGGTACAGATTGGAGTCCTGATGTTACACAAGCTATGTTTTCAAAGCCTGCTCTCTCTAATTTGTCAGCAGCCGCAGCTGACCTTAAAAAAAGAGAGCAGAAGTAAATACAAGTTGCAACAAGGGAAAAGAAATGGTAGAAAATGGGGGAATTTACCTCAATCCTTCTTGACAAACAAGTAAAAGCTTGCCTTGGGGTGAAAACTTGCTCTTAACAGATTGGACAAAGTCAGGGTTTGGTTTAGTGAAAGGTAGACCATAGAATAAACCAGAAAAATTGTTGTGTAAAGTCCTCTTTATTACGGTTCCTGTCCAAAATATATATACAAGCAAGCGGTGATGGCAGGCCAAAAGAAGACATGAAAGAATGACAAACCACACATAGGTGTAACGTACCAAGGTCATTGTCCGTGTTTTCGATAAAAAGGGGGACGTGATAGCAGTCCTTTATATGTGCTCGTTCAAACTGAATTTTATCGCGCACGTCCAGGACTGCATATCCCTCCACTCCTATGAGTTTCTTTGCTTCTTCTGCATTCACATAATTCACTTCTGCTTTAATCACCAAATTTCGCCGTCTCCCTGTCACCACCCCTCCTCTTCCTCCATGATGATAAGTCTCAAAATTGCTGAAACCACATTTCCTAACTTCTTACTCCCATTTGTGTGATGATGAGTCAATATTTTTAACATAAACAGTGATTC
The DNA here is from genome assembly GCA_963692815.1 of Nyctanthes arbor-tristis. NCBI lineage: Eukaryota > Viridiplantae > Streptophyta > Magnoliopsida > Lamiales > Oleaceae > Nyctanthes > Nyctanthes arbor-tristis. The sequence goes on from CAVNYN010201240.1 coordinate 12,585, forward strand.
ATTCATCAGTTGATGTCTACTCTTCCGTTAAAAAAGAAGATGCTTCCTTTTTTTTTTTTTTTTTGGCCATTGAATTTAGACTGGTATATATAAAACTAAAGAGATGCTTCTGTTTACAAGAGTTGAGAATATCATCTACCGTACGTGTTTAACCAAACTAACTCAGTAAATTAACAAAACAAAATTTAAAAAAGCTGTAATTTCCATCAAATGAAGCTAAAAAAATGACATTTGCAGTGTGAACTTACCTGCGAGAAGAGAGCCTTGGCGAGCAACAGCAAGCAATCCCTGCCATCTCTCTCTCTCTCTCGTTAAAGCAGTAGATTGTGATTTGCTTCTAGGCTAGTAGTAGCCCCCAATGAAATTTAAGAGAGTGAATCAGTTTCTGCCACGTGGCAACTAGAACGTACTGGATTGGATTATTATTGGATAATATGCTTATGGCAATTTTAAATAAAAAATTTCGTCACCCCTTCATGCAGTGTAATAATATCATTAAATGATAAAATAAATCTAATTAAACATAGATGTGTGATTTATGTAAGTAGAGCTAGTGTTAGATACTCAAAAATACCCAATAATCATTTGCTATTTGCTATACTCATATATCTCTTTTAAAATTTTTACTCGAGACATTGAGTCAAACCAAGCTTCCAATCCATTTTGCTCAACAAGAAAAGACCCCTTTTAATTTATTTATTGATTGATTTGTCGAGGTAACTTGATCATTCTTAGACAAAATTCTCAGTTTCAATTGACTACACGTGTGTCTCACTGCTATATTTGTGTATGGTAAAATCACATTCCAGTAGCTCTTATTTAGAGATTAGAACAAGCACATTTTGTAGAATCTAAAGTTCAATTGGTGCAAAGATGGAGTAACGGACGTTAATAATATGATGGTATCAATATGTATACCATGTAACCATGAGAACTATCTTCATAGTATCCCCCCCCCCACAACCCTTTTTCTTTGTGGGTGGGGGCTTTACAATATGATATCTATACCAGTTATCCTAGCTCACTCTTACTAGCACCTGTAAAACTAGAGCATGTGACTCTAGCAGAGTCAGATGGAGTAGCTGCTCAGAGTTGGTGAGCCGAAGAATCGGGTGTTGCTAGAACGGAATGATCTTTCTAAGGGATCAGCTTCAGCACCTTCTCCTCGGCCAGGATTTTGCAGCAGACATGTGAGAGACTCCACAATTTCAGACATTGAGGGACGGAATTCCTGCTCCGGCTGATGCATTTCAAACAAAGACAAACACACATAAATCATGTCTTGTAATCAATAGCTTAGATGTTCAGATTTCCCAATAAATAGCATGATTTACTATCTGAACACTTCAGGGCTTTGGCCATCTCTGTCCTTTGTGAATGAAAATAGAAACAATTCTAGTCCAAACCCTCTCTGTCCTAAACCACCAATTCATATTTACTCAAGCTTTCCTAACGGATTTCTGCATGTTTAATGTCACACAAATTTACCTGAATACAGAGGGACACGATGTCAGCAAAACGTGATAGAGACTTTGATGACAACGTGCCGGTCATGACTGGATCAACCATCTGTTCCAGAGACTCACCATCGTGAAGTCTGAATGTAGCCCATTTCACCAAGGATTGCTCTGATTTTGGTCTTGAACTAGAGAATTGAAGGTAAAGTTACTATTCAGGAAGTTAAGACTGAGTTGATTTTAGAATAAAGAAAAGGCAAAAGGAACCACTACCACTCAAAAGGCTTCCTTCCTGATAATAGCTCTAAAAGCAGCACGCCAAATGCATACACATCAGCCTTTGTGTT
>CAVNYN010201241.1:0-23916 GCA_963692815.1 Nyctanthes arbor-tristis
ATTATAATTAAAATGTTAAATAGAAATATATTTGTAAAAAAATGCAAGTTAGACTTTTTAATATAAAGAGGAGTATATATGTGGGACATCCTAAAAAGGAAAATAATATCAGATAATCGCAATGGTGAGGTTAATTTTTTTTGTGTAGTTCATTTTCTTCTTGTGAATTTCTTGTCCCTTTGTTCACAAAATTTTCCCTAAAATTCATTATTATCTTTGTAAAATAAAAATATCGATCAATTAGTATTCACCCCGTACGTTGCACAGGAAATTCTCAATGTTTCATATAAAAAAATTCATTACATAAATTGCGAAAAATAATAAATAGTCACAATAATAACTAAATCAAATTAAATAACAACATAAATTCAGTCGATATTTTGAAAGCTTCACATCTATGGAGAAAAAAACTAAAAAATAAATTATTTGCATCATCTACAACGTAATCGTTGCAACATAAATAATACAGAAACAAAATTCAAAAAAAATCTCAAAGATTTTCAAGTTAAATCATAGATGTCAAGAATTATGTCACAAAAATTATAATAGAATTACATTATGTGTCTCTAGTTGTTGGCGTGACACAAATAAATTGATTTTTATTGCACAAAAAAGGGAATAAATCAGTTGATTTGCTTAAGGATATTCTGAACTAAAATTTTCATTTATAATATAAGTTATTTGAAATAGGTTTCTAAGTTATTCTGAAATGAATTTTGGTTTTGATATTATCAAGAACTCTGTAAAGGAAATTTTGAAAATCAACAAACATAAATAATAAATAAATAAATAGAGATAATACTAGATAATTGGTTTATAATGTGCTCATTTTCAAATAATTCAGTAACACGAAGAATAATTCTAAAAAATACTAATTCATGAGAAGTTGAACAGTTACTCGCTGTCAAATTTACATCGGCAGCGGATAATATAAATAGAAAAAATACTAAAAAAACTATAATATTAATAATATATAAAAAATACTAAAAACTTATAATTATAAAATTATAAAAACTTATAATTATATATAAATACTAAAAAATAGAAATGAGGAAACTATAATAAAAAATGAATATAAAAAACTAATATATTAATAATATAAATTATTGAAAACTCGTGATGAATATCCAAATAAGAAAAGTAAATTTTAAAACTTGAAAAATAAAACCAAGTGAAAACCAATTAGGCATCAATTGAATCCAAATTATTGTACAACATCATGATGATGTCAATAAAAGCGCGAGAGAATTACAATTGAGAATCTAAATCCAATTGAAAAATATTTTATTATCTATTATATGATTGTAGAATTAGACGATAAAGATGTTATGCACAAGAAAAGGTTAGATTAAAGGTAAAAATGTTAAAAATTGATAAGTATGAACGTTTTGCACAAATGGTGTCAAGACATGGTTGTTTAGTGCCAATTAGCGGGATTGGCCTAATAAAACTTGATGGATCGGAAAAAGGAAGAGAAATTTTTTTATACTTGGCCTTAAAAAGATTTTAATTAGCCATCATATTCCAACTTACTTCATGCCAAATTCTCTTTGTCCTATATATAATGACGACAACTCATGACGGTAATTAATTATTTCTATGCTAAAATTATTAGTTCAATTTATAATTGAATCTGAAGAGTTTTATGCTTCCAAAGGTCTCAATCTTCTCCCTGCGTGTTGGTGTGAAATTCTAGCATAATCGAGTTGCTCGTAATAATGTTATATATGACGAATTAAATGAATTGTACTTGTTTTGACGCAAGTAAATGTGAAGGTCGAAGAATGGTAAATAGAGAAAATAAAATTGTGAGAGAACATAATTTTTTTGCTATTGATAACCAACTTATGATAACAACTGTCATGCTAATATGAAATTAAATCAATTTTTTTCAATATTAAGAGTGTCTAAAATGTACTAACAATATTGACGATAATTAGAGACTGAACTCCATTTTATTTCATACTTGAAAAATAAAATGTTACATGACATCTAATTAGCCACAGTAGCGGAGCCAGCAATATCGGAGGGGTGGTCTGTATAATATATATGGCTAAATCCTTTATATATAATTTTTTTTTAACAAGGTAAAAAAAAAAATTTTTGCCAATTTGAGGGGCCCAGGCCACTATGGCCCCCTTAGCTCGCCACTGATTAGCCATGTACAATTTTATTTATATCTAATAACGTCTAGCGCACCTGGTTGCTTTGGTGCAGCCACGACGGTAGGGGTTGGCCTGCTTACGTGCATGACAGTCATAGTAAGATTGTCCACGCCGACTGCATGGAACGTTGTTCTCAGCTAATGCACGATAACTAATGTACTTTCTTCGCTGGTACAAGCTTCTTCCACTCGATACCGACTCCATTAGAAATTCTTGATTCATATCCAGGTCTCTAATGACTGAGCTAGCATGACCCCGCACAAAGACGTTGCCTATCATGTTCATGTCATCGTTTAACGTTGACTGCGCCACAGCGACCACAACCGATACGAGGAGCAAAGCCAACTTAAGAAGAAAAGCCATTAATGTTGAAGGAATAATAGAACAAAAATCTTTTAGATTGATTAATTTTGATAATTAGGCTAGAATGTTGAATCTTGGGACATTTGAATGTATTATTAGATGTATACTTGTGGAGTAACTCACTTTGCGTAATATTACCTGTCTTCCTGGAGTTTAGGGTCCTTTTTTCCCTCCTCGTTCAACTGACAATTAACTACCAATTTGTCACCCTAAATTTAGCAAATTCGTTTGCGGACAATAATCCTACATACATTTTATCTCTCATACAAAATTTACCCTCAATTATTTGAAAAAATGCAAGCAAATAAGTACGATCTAGTTTACAACAAACTCAGGGGAACGAAATACATATTTTAAAATAGAACCATGCTACATGTCCATAAAAAAGTGTCCAAAAACAGTCAAAATGATATACGTAAGATGATGACAATAATGGAAATACAAATTCTCTTGCCACACAAATTTGAGGGTAAATGCGCAATATTCAAATATATCAACTCATTATGTACGACTATGCTTGACAACTTATCCTTTCTCTTGAGATAATGACGTGAAAGTACCAAATTAGTAGTCTAGATGGGTGAAAGTAAAACTCAATTTAACAGTTTTCCTCCCCCCCCCCCCCCGGCCCCAAGAAGGGGGAGATAGGGGAGTGGAGGGGAGGGAACTTGGGGGAGCGATGTGTGCAATTTGAATGCGATTCTCCTGACTTCTTGTGTCTTCAAAACTGATGATAAGGTTGATTTAAGAATAGTGAATAGGAGTCTTGTCAATAACGTCTTGTTCTTATTTTACACTAGATGTCTACAAGTAGACATTCTCAATATGAATGATAAATCTCTCTCATTTCCATACAGAATATTACTTTCTATCACTTTATATAAAATTTTGAAATAAACCGTGTCAAAACCTTCATAAAATTTTGAAATAAACCGTGTCAAAACCTTCATAGTGTCGAGTCTTGACCCAGAGACACCCAGTGTATATGATGCATTTACTTCACTAATTTACATGAGTGCAATTTTATTCACCTTATTTAATAGGCGTATCTTTATCATCTGTTAAATGTGAGTTATAATTATTAAGAGAGAGATAGAGAAAGAAGAGTTAATGTGGGAGAGAGTACATTAAATTAATGATTAGGAGAGTGGATAAGATTTTAGATTTATTGTCTTGGTTATTGACTTATTGGTTAACTTATTTTCATTTTTCTTTTAGTTTTTTTTTTTGGTCTTATTTAGATAAATTCTAGTTATATTTTAATCGAAACATATTCAATATAGGTATTAAATTAAAGATCTTGCCCAATACTTTAATATGAGTTAGATTTTTTTTACAAGTATGTAACCCTCTAAAATACATAAAAAAGAATAGATAAAATCATCAAATCTATTTTTTTTTTAAATTTTGATTCATACATTCTTTTCAATCTTAAATTCAAGAAAATCCTACATGATATCTACAAGTTTCCTTTCTTTGATAATGACTTTTAGGTTTTGTTGTTATGACATTTTTTTTTTTTTGAATGTATACCTTTTTCGTATTTAGTTCAACTGAATAATATCAAATCAAATTATTGAAGCCAGAGTGGGTGGAGCAAAAATTAAAGAAAATGTAAATATCATTTAGAATTTACTTGAATTAATAAGTTTGAAAGAAAGATATATACGAGTCGAATTTAAAAAAGTAAGATTAATACTTTTAATTCTTCTCTTTGGCGCATTTTATCGGGCGATATCTATATATATAAAAGTAGATTAGTCCGCGGTACCTTTGTACCGTAGTTCTCCCACCAAAATTGTATCAAGTGAGGATATTTTAGACATTTTTTTTACATATTAGGTAGATTCTGTGGTATATTATAAATTAATATTTCTCTATTTTTTCAATTAGTTAGAAATTATGATACTTATCTATTCTTATCTTCAAATATTTTGATTAAATATTTTGTTGGATGTATCTTATCTTCTTAAATATTTTGTTAGATTAATTTATATTCAATGTTTTTTGATTTTTTTTAATTTAAAATTTTTTTAATATGCATATCTTATCTAAAAAATATTTCATAATTTGTATTAAACTATTTAATCTTTAGGTGATGCATTAATTTTTAATTATTGTTTATATGCTTTTAAATCGAGTAGTTAATTATTATGTTATTTATTTTGTATATGATAAATATAATTTAATTAATGCTCCATAGTTTACAAAATTCACAGTATAATCACGGAGAAAAATAAAATGTTTAATTTCTTGAGATATAATAATGACAAGGGATTAGGTCGGAATCGGGTATACTACACCCGTTAACGTACATATCAATTTTTTCCCTATCCCCACTTAAATCGGAGACGGGTCAGAGAGGGGTTAGTACATGTAATTCATATTACCTATTTATTAGCAATTTAAATATATTTATATATTTCTATTTTCATTTTTTGTTTATTAAATAGTATTCTAAATATTAAAATTACAATTGAAATGACTGGGCTTTATTGATATGTTTCATCATCTTTTTACTTTCCAAACTATTAGAGTTTTTAGTAAATATTTTTATTTTTGTCCAAAAAAAGGTAAGTGAGCCGGGTACGAATAAAAATTATCATACCCTTCATCGGTATATTATTAAATCAGGTTGATTTTTTCATCTAATCTCCGACCGAATTACTTATTTAATCGGCTACTCCCTATCTTAATAGAATCGGATACCTATAGGTATCGAGGTTGTTGGGTCTTTTTGCAACTCCTATTAAAGTCACTTAATAGTATTCCACATCAAGCAAGCACATAGTAACTATTAGTTAATAGGAAGTTAATCATAATATTATAGTTAACAGCAAGATAATCAAAACATGATTAATCATATATTACTTAACATTTCGTATTAATGTTACATATAATTTGATTTGATATCTTCCCGTGCAACGCACGGGTGATAATCTAATTTTTATATGGGACAATTTCTAAAATGGCAAAAAATAAAAACTTAAGTTCAAAAATGTCACTTTTTGAAAACCAGTTCAAAAGATCCTAAAAGAAAAAAGAAGGTGTTCAAAAATGTCTATTTTTAGTGCAAAATTACATGAAAATCCTTCCACAATAATTGGGCTAAATTAGTGCATGTATTTGGCCAAAAGAAATTTTTAATCCACGATAGGTAATAACCGGTATTTCTCGACAGTTGATATGTGTTTCTCTACATATAGTCCCTGAAATTCTATATAGTTTGGTAAAAAAAAGTCTTTATAATTTATCTGTATATCTTGACATTTAATCGCGATAATTTTCGACAGTTATCTGAAAATCTAAACAGTTAAACCGTATATCTTGACAGTTAGATACTGTAAATCTAGACATCTTGTTTCTCGACAGTTAAGACACCGTCGTCTGCAAGTGTAGGTGACCCGCCTCATGCGTAAATGAATTTCAGTCACGAATTAGTGCTGCTGGCTTCCTCTCGACATTTTGAGCAACTTTCCCTTATATACCAACATCAAATTCCTACCCGATCACTACAGATCTGACGATGAACCTGTAATGCAAGTCTTGATTTGAGGTTTTTCAATGATGCAATTCTGTGTTGGTAGGCAATTTGGGCATTGTTTAGTAGATGTCAAGGAAGATTTTGATAGGTTCAATTGCTTAGATTAGTGTCGGAATGAAAATATCAAAGAATTGGGGCTTTCAAAATTAATGTTAGAATTTTTGTTTGAGATCAACTGCTTGCATATGTTTAAAAAGTGGATATTTTTTAACTTGACATATTAGAAGTGATCATTTTTTGCAATTTCCTCTAGATCGTAAAAAAAAATTAAATCAATGTTTCGAGGGCAAACTTGTCCAAAAAATAGGAAAAGTGACATATTTGCATATGTTTTAAAAAGAGCCTAGTTTTGCACATGACATTTTCAAAAGAGGCATTTTTTGCAATTTCCTTTATTTATAATAAGATCTTAAAAATTGACTGATATTAAAGTAGTCTACAAGATCTTTAATTTGAGACCTATAGTGGATATGTTTTGATTAAAATATCAACCCGATTTTGTTCAAATGAGAGAGTTTAGAAAGAGAAAAAAATTACTAGTATGAAAAAAGTTAACCTATTACGAGGAAGTAATCCAAAATCTTACCCTCTCTCGTAACCATTAATTTAACACACTCTCCCCCCATTAACTAACTCTCTCTCTCTCTCTCTCTCTTTCTCTTAATAATTATACCCATTTAACATATGGTAGAGATACCCTTGCTAAATGGTACCTTGTTAAATGGGTGAACAAAACTGTATTCAATTTACATAGTCTCATATGTGGATCCATGGAATTAATAGAGAAGAATATATTACATGTACAGAATGTCTCTATAATGGTGACACCCAGTATCTCCAGATAAAAAATTGTCATAGTGTCTAGGCATTCGGAGACATCGAATTATAATATAATCAAATTTCTCTGTAATTTCCTAAATTATTTTAGAACTTAGGTGCGGGAGGATTTTTTTTTTTTTTTGGTGTGTTTGGAGAAAGAGATGGGGGAGAAAGATTTAACAGAATTGTTGTATAAATTTTTGGGTGACTTTCTAGAATCCAATTTAATTAGCTTGATTTTAGGTGGTATTGATCTCTCTCTCTCTCTGCTTTCTTTTTTTTTTTTTTTTTTTTTTAATATGGTTAGCATCATATGCTAACACTGTACAAGTAATTATTGAAGGGTAAAAATTCATCAACATTTGATGCAAACAACATAGCAAATTAATAAAGCTATTCGCCATGCTGTGTTTTGAATCATTACAAATTAATAACTTCTCGTCGTTAGAAATTATTGGCCATGCTGTGTTTTGAATTATTACAAATTAACGTTAAAAATTAAAAAAAAAAAGAAAAGAAAAAATATACCGTGTTGTGTTAAGAAATAATCATTAAAAAGCAAAAAGGAATTAGCTTTCGCACGGCCTAACGAGGAGGATGCATATGATGCAAAGGAGCAAAATGACCACGTTGTCGAAGTCTCGATCACATACATATATCCCTTCCGTCATGAGACGATCCGGCCACAGAGCTTCTTAATCTAATACCTACAGGATTGTAGGAAAAGGGGGATGAGTACAAACTACTCAGTGAATAACCAAATATCTTGATTCACTTTCATATAAGAAAACGCATTTTCAGGAAAGCCATGTATTTCACAAAGTTTTTAGATGCACAAAGCCATTGAATGCACAAAAGGGTCTTATCACCAGTTAAACTACTACCCGTGGTGCGCACATGATTGGCCAAGACCACACAGCAAGGCCACAAAGATTCAAATTGGCTAAGACCACACAACAAGGTCACAAAGGTTCAGATTGGCCAAGACCACACAGCAAGGTCATATATTATCACATAGCCAGAATGACCAAGAACACATAGCAAGGTCACGTTTCACAGAGTAATTCAGAAAGGGTAGAGCATTAACTAGCGATACTGATGCAATAAACCAATCTTTCTTTATATAACAATGCATTAAAAATTCATACATATCTTATAAAAATATGATGAACAAAAGAAATGGAATCAAAGTACCGGTTACTCACCTCTTCTGAATTACATCATACAAGAATGCAAATGAAAAACAAATAAAGTTTATGTATCATTTATATAAATAAAATATGGTGTATTTATAGAAAAGTATAGTGTCAATATATTTTACCCTTTTTTAATATTTCTGCCATCTTTCATGCCCCTTTTTATCAACTAAAAGTTTTGATGCGTACAATGTTATAGTAAAATATATATTAGATATATCAAACTACGAATACAAAAAAATAAAAATATTATAAACAATTAGAAGAGTTACTAACAATCAATAACTCTTAGATATGGAATAGAAAATTATTTATATTTTTGACTCTCTAATTAAAAGTGCATAATAACAGTTGTATTTATTGTCTTTATATAGGCTGATTACAGATACTCAAATAATGTTCAACAATCCATTTATAAAAAAATATAATATGAAATAAATTTTTTTAATGGTAATATGAGGTTTACCCAATAAAATATAATGTAAAACAAATACTTTAGTAATTGATGAAGATTTTATTCGGTTATTTAGTGGTTAAGGTTTAAAGCAATAGTTGTAAATAAATTTTTTTATTAATTATTAGTATTTTAAAAAAATCACATAAATCGCAATTTTAAGAATCGAAAAAAATTTGGTATGGAGCGTTTTTAAATTTTTTTAGTTTTTTACAAAAAAATTAATATTACAATTTAGAAAACTGGTGTACAAAATATTAAATTAATTGACACTGGCAAATAAAATTAAGAGTATAACATATATTGAAATATAAATTAAATTAAATTAAATAAAAGTTCAAAGTTTCATAAAGAAAATACTTTATTTTTAAATTGATAAAATCTCTCGAACATAGTTTATATATAATTTAAACCGAAACATTAACAACACGTGAGCTAGCCTGGTGGTTGGGACTTCACTCCCCAACCACCAGGACATAGTTCAAAACTCCATCCTTGCAATTGCAAGAATTAATTCCTCGCGAATCGGCGGGTCGGGCGCGGCTGAGTGGATAAGTGGGCTGGCGGGGCGGGTCGTGGGTGCGTTAAATATTTTTAAAACGGCTGTCAGAAATTTCCGAAGTCCGTGGGAAATCCCCGCCGTCGGAAATTTCCGACGGACGCAAAAATCTGTCAGAAAAGGTCAGTGACTCGACCTTCACCGACGACGTTTCCGACAGCCAGAGTTCCGTCAGTGCTGACCTTTAGCGACGGATTTTGAGGCTTGAGCGATGGAATTTTCCATCGTTGAAAGGCAATTTTTTAGTAGTGAATTAGAAGTGTCATTTAGTCAGATATTATTGTGTTAAGGGTGTTTTTAGTATTTTAGCTTATTAGGGTTATATATTAGGGTTTGTCCTATTTTATTATAAATAGGCATCTTTCTAATCATATAATTATTCATTGAATATATGAAACCCTTTTAGTTTTCACACAAGCAACCAATGCCATTTGGTTTCAATAACTTGGCTACTCCTCATATTGAATTAATTAATCAATAATGTGAACATCAATTCCTTACTCAGAAACGAATAAGAGTTGCTGCAATTAAACTCATTGCATTTATATCGCTTTGTAAAGGAGGCAAAAAAAAAAAAAAAAACTTGGCTACGGATTAAATAATCACAACCCTCATTTACCATATTGCCATTTGAACAATGTCGATGATCTCCATTGTTTTCCACCATGAAGATTTTGAAGCCGATATATGTAGTCTCGCTCCCGGACGTCATATATCACCAGGAGTTGTACTTTTAAATTGTTGGAAATATATGGTTGATATGGCAAAAAACTTCAGCAGCCACCCAACAAACAAAATCGGAATACATCAATCATGAGCCACCAATGGAGGCTTAAACACGACCTAGAATAATTATCCCAAAAGTACATTTGCTCTCTCTCAGTTCGAGATGCTTTGGCGACTACAAGGCAAATGGCTTTTGCGGATTTATCGAGCCTCAAACCCAAATTTCTAAAGCACAAAAGAAATCGGAAAAGGAACCTCAAGAACTATAATAATTTAAGTTATCGGGATTGTTTTGTGTATTTGTGGGATGGATTTCACATATTTATAGGTCTCAACTCTCAAGTACCTCTATGAATTGATGTCACTTTTCTAGTGAAACAACACCACACTCCACGAGAAGTTGCCACATAACATGAAGAATCAAAGGAAAGGATATTCTTAATTAGGAATTCTTTCCTTAATATTCTTCCACAAAATATTTGAACTATAATATTTTCGAACAACTTGCACATAAATCAAAATTCATATTAGTTTCACATTACTATTTTCTTATTATTATTATTATGTACAAATGTTAGTTCTATATTATACTCTCACGTGATGCAAATTTAAAATTAAATTTCAGTTATAATAAGATAACATATAATTGGTTACTAAATGGACTCTAATGATATGAAATTCAACTATTTGGATTAATTATGCCAATTTTCTAAAAGCTGGGGGTCTCATGATTTAAATTTAAAATAAATAAATGTGAAATTCTTAAGAGGTAAATATCGCAACAAATATTGAAGAAAATAAAATTAAGAGAACATAATTTTTTCTGGTAAATATGACATCCAGGTTGATAACCAATCTATGATAATTGTATAATTATCACGTTAATAATATCAAATAAAATCAGTTGTTTATTATTTGGAGAGTAGTTAGAGACTGAAATCATTTTTAGCACAGAATCGGGAAATAACATGCTGTGTGAGCCACGAACAATCATATTATCTCTAATAACGCCTAGCGCATCTGGTGGCTTTGGTGCAACCACGGCGGTAGGGGTTGGCCTGCTTACGTGCATGACAATCATAGTACGATTGTCCCCGCTTACTGCATGGAACGTTGTTCTCAGCTAATGCACGGTAACTAATGTACTTTTTCCGCTGGTACAACATTCTTCCACTCGATTCCGACTCCATTAGAAGTTCTTGATCCAGATCCAGATCTCCAATGACTGAGCCAGCATGACCACTCACAGAGAGGGCGCCGCCTATCATGTCATCGTCCATTGACAATTGTGCAGCAACAGCCACAATGAATAGCATGACCAAAACTAGCTTAAGAAGAGAAGCCATTGTTGAAAGAATAGCAGAACAAGAATCCCTACAAATTAATGACAAAACATTAATTTGTTTAGGTGAAGAATCTTGAATTTTGGGGACATTTTAATACAATCAGTAGATGACATTTTAATACAATCATTAGATGTATGTTTGTGAAGCAGCGCACTTTTCGTAATATTATTTGCCTGGCTGGAATTTAGGCCCCTTTTTCCTCCTTGTTCAACTAATAATTGACAACTAGTTTTTCCCCCTAAATTTAGCAAATGGTTGGAGATCATGCTATACATCATTTCCCCTCTCCAATTTTACCCTCAATTAGTTACAAAAACCCAAGCAAATAGCATCTAATTTAGGTAAGGAATATATATATACACACACATATATATCCGCCGCTACCCGACTCTATTGAGATGGAAAATACCCAACTAACTGGGTAATTGGGTTGGGATGAGATGAAGCTCAACCCAACTTGAAAAATGAGCCAGAGACATAATTTTAGTTGGTACCCGGCCTCTTTAACTGTCTCATGTCAAAGTTTCCTTAATAAGAATGAGAAATCTACCTCTAATTTTTTTTACTTTATATTAATATATATATATATATATAAATAATATGCGACACTATGAATTGTTGCTACATAGTAGCTAATGCTTAGCATGAATTTAGGTGGCAAACGAATCCACTAAGTCACTGGGCAATAAAAATGCATTCTAATCCATTGACACTGAATTTATTTTATCTCCATTAAAAAATTGGCGCATAGACTAGTGTTAATTATATATATATATATATATATAAATATGGAAAAATATATCTCTCTACATAGTTAGTATCATATGCTTTGCAAAAAAATTGGTGAAGGAAAAACAATCATCAAGATTTGAAACATGATCACACTATGCCCTTGTTTGCATATATAATAACAAATTAGAAACTAAAACGACATAGGAAATTTATAAAGTCATTGGCTGTTTTGAATTATTACAAATTAATAAACTTATCTTCGTTAGAAAATAACAAATACGGTGTTGTTGTGTTAAGAAATAATCATTAAAAAATAAATAAAAATTAGTTTTTGAATGACCTCTCCTGCATGAAAAGGGTGATGAAGAGGATGCATATAATGCAAAGAAGCAAATTAAGTGACCACGTTGGTGAGGGCTAAGCATATGAATCAAAGGAGATTATCATGCTTAAGAGCATTGGAATGGTGGTATAGGCGGGCGGGCCAAGTATGATGACCTAGAGGAGAATGAGCTTTGATCGATGACCTTGTTTAGGAGCATCAGCATTGTGGTGACTCGAAGGAGCTTGAGCATGATGACCTTGTTTAGGAGCACCGGCCCGGTGGTGACTAGGAGCATCAGAATGTTGCTTACGAGGAGAAGAACTCTGATGGACATGAGAAGCATGAGCCCGATTACTAGGCTCAGATCATCTGGGACTAATTAACTTGACAGACATGTTCATCAACTTCATAAAGCATATTCTAATTTCTAATACAGTATCAAGGCATTTTCTTACAATCAGAATGTTTTCAAGTATGCAGAATTCAGAAATAACCGATCCTAGAGGCTAGAGAGTAGCTTTTATGGGATTTCCAATCACTCAATTAGAAGATAGGATTTAGAATTAGACATTTAGAGTTAGAAGCAATGATCAAAGCTTACCTGATAGATGACTAACCTGCCGCCTGGTACTGGTCGGAACTTGGACGGATCGGCCGGAGAAAGCAACGGCCGAAGGTTGAGCCGTTGGGCTTGATGAACTTGAAAGTTTCGTTCGTTCGTTCTTCCTGTCCTCTGTGCTCTCTTCCTCAATCGTTGGGCTATTTAAAAAATTACCACACAGCAAATTTCCAATTTGAAAAATATGGCTATTAAACTATAAAGTAAGGAAACCGTACCTGCTTTTACTTGAACTTGATAAACAAAACACATGCGCACATGCGTTGCATAATGCATATATGTTTATGGGCTATTTAGAAAATTACCACACAAAAAAGTTCCTATATGAAAAATACGGCTAAACTATAAAAGCAAGGAATTACCATACGTGTTTTTACTTGAACTTGATAAACAAAACACATGCACACATGCATTGCATATATGTTTATGGGCTGTTTAGAAAATTACCACACACAAATTTTCCTATTTAATTTGAAAAATATGGCTAAACTATTAAAGTAAGGAAACCATACGTGTTTTCACTTGAGCTTGATAAACAACACACATGCGCATATGCAATGCATATATGTTTATGTTCTATTTAGAATAAAGTTACATGTAAAAGTCGCACCATAACCCAATCTAGTTACTCAACTCTCAAAATTAAATAATACTAGGATCACAACAATAAAAGTATAAAACTTGAAAACAAAGAAAAAAACCATCAAAATGTACTAGAATGCTGCAACCATCCTATTAACACTAAGTTTAAATTATTGGTTTAACTAGCTAGAGCATATAGTGGCAGAACTAGAAACCCAGCAAAAGACAACTAAAAAACTGCTACCAGAAAAAAAAAAAAAAAAAAGTACTGTTTACCGCCTGCGCAACCAAGGAAACACACATCTGGGAAAAAAATTCATTGCACAATGAAAAGTAGACACCACTACTTCCCTATCTCAAAATAAAAAATACAAATAAAATAAAATAAAATAAAATTATTAATGATTAAATTAATTAAAATAAATAATAAAATTTAAAAAAAACAACCGGTTACCATTTAATGTAACTGAAAAACAGTTACTATATATATATGTCATTTCGAATTTAAATTAATTACGGTTAGAGAAAATTCCGGAATATAATACAAAAATTCAAAGTAAATAAAAAATAGATTAAATTAAATTAATTTTAATTATTAAAATCCCACATAAATTTGCAAGTATTAGATGTGCAATAAAAACTACTAACATATATGTAGTATATATTCCTAAATAGTTTCAAAACCCCCGTAAATTGTCTAATTTCCTCAATATTTAATTGCTTTAATTAATGCAATTAAAACGTGGTGTCACCAAATACTGTCTTGAAAATTATATGCTCAGCCATTTGGTCGTTGCTCCTTGAAAAATTAGTCATGTAGGATTCGAATGATAATGGTCCTTAGAAATAAAGTTTGGATCTACCAATTTGTGGGTTTTTCTTAAGTTAAAGATACTCGCTACAATTGTCTACCACTAGTTTTTTCCATTTCTGGAGAAGAATCCGTACGTCTCATTAAGTAGAAATAATTGAGAAATTTTAAGGAGACATGAAAATGGGATATTTTTAAGTGTATTGAATGATGAAAAAGTAGTCATGTAATTATCACCCCATAAATGTGTGCCACATGAGAAATGTGACTTAATAATGTCACTTTTTCATATCCCCGACCCCTAGAATTAGTCCGTTTGGTATCTTGGTTTATAATACATTTTGAATTTTGAATTTTTGAGATATGTGGCTTAATTTAATTGGTTAAATTTTGTTGAAAAGTAAAAAATTATTATTTGATATGATGGGTCTGTGGAATATCAATTGTAGAATTTGACAAGTGTCCCAAAAATTCAAAATCTAAAATATATTATAAACCAATTGATTTACAATTAATACAATATGGCTCAATCTCCATGGCATGATTATCGATCCAATCCAAATCATGTAACTTAGAACTTCGAAATTTTCCCTCGTAACGTTAGAATTTCGATCAGGTGAAAATTTAACTGTCAAATCAGGCAATCGATTGAAGTGAACTCTCTAATTAATCAGATAGTCACACCTTCAACGTGTATGATAACATAAATATTTTGCTGAAATCTCTCTTACATAAAAACCTAAAGTTTCGGTCTAACACCATATATAATGACATTATATAGTACCATACATATGATTTTATATCATTTTTATAAAAACTTAAGCTATATAAGAGGGGCACACTCTATGGTGTCCAAAGGACAGTATGACAGGCACCCATTGGGTGTGTTGGGTGATGAGCCCTCCAACACTTCGAACGAGTGCTTGCCACACTGTCTTTTAGACACTATAGAAGCACCGAGAGGAGATGTACATAGTTGGGCAGTTCCCATTTAATTTGTACCCAATTTTTGGTATTGTTTTACACGTAATTAATTACAGTGTCAACCTCATTTAGCGTGTGTTTAATATTTTTTTTCTTTTTCAATCCAATAATATATGCCTTATTATGTGACTTAAATTCAAATAACCGTGCCATATCTCTTTCAAAAAAATAAAAATAAAAATAACCGTGCCATATGGTAATACGATAATTGTTTAATTTTTATACATTTTGTTGACGTCAAATTTAGCATTCGACTTAACAAATAAGATTTATTTACTCGGAAAACTTGTATTTGAATCGATATGAGCAATAAATATAAAAACTCAGAGAATGTTTGTAATAAATGATAGATAGTAAATGTACCAAAAATAAGAAGAATGAGATTTTGGTGTCGAACTCATTCTCAGTTTCGTTTGCCTTTATTTATATATAGTGCACATTTGCCATTTGCATGGGAACGATGATTGTATGCATTTAATATCGGGCCGACAAGAATGACGTGAGGGTCAAATTGGTTGAGATTAAACATTCACTTTTTGACTAATGGCTGTCTAAGAGATCGCATGAGGCAGGTAACCACCGCTTTGTATTTAATGCTAGAGTCCCATTAGCCTCAAGTGATAAGGTTTCGCCACATGGGTTCTTAAGCTGTTGCTTAACTGGCATGCTCACTAGGTCACGATTTCAGGTTGAGGCACTATGAGCTCGTTGGCGTAGCGTCCAAGAGACCTGAACTACAGGAACGCTAGAGCAGAGATTCGTTTCTCAAGTCACTGAATCAGGTCTCAAGATCTTCTGATCGTTAGGTCGTCAGGTCATTGGGTTAGATGAGGCGCTCGGGGCCTGCTTCAAAGACCGTGTGACTGTTGACCTATGTTGACCACTGATTCCGATCTACTTTACGACTTGGTGGCCACACATTTATTATTGATGATAGATAAATATCATTTACAAGTTTCCGGGTCAAATATATAATAATGGGGAATGTCTAAACATGGCAAAATTTGAAGGACAAGGACAAAAATGACCTATTTTCGTAGCTTTTTCCAAAAAGACCAAATTTAGAATAAAGAGTCATTTTTACTCCTAATCCGTTTATTCGTTTTTTTCTCGACTGTTCTGATTATTTAATTATATATTTTAGATGTCAAGCTTAATTGTCCCGTTATTATATATTAATTTTGATAAATCTAAGCAGTTGCACAGTCGCATTTCATCATGTCTATTTTCATGTCCAACTATGAACTATTTGAGAATATACAGTTGAGATATCATTCTATACAATTTGAAATTCAATTTTTATACAAAAGAAAAAAATGTTAATTTTGGAAAAATATATTAAAGCGTCTAGTTTTGTAAAGACCTTTTAAAAATCAGCTTTTTTTTTTTTTTTATATCGGACATAATAATTTGTCAAATAATTATGTAAAATTTTAGGTCCCATCGATTAATGTATTTTTATTCATGACAATGTCATCGCATGACATTCTCCATACAAATATTGACCAAATAAGTACTTTTTTGGCCAATTGTCACATCACCCCTTGACTACGTACCACTTTGCAATGGAGATGCTTGTCTTGAAAACTGACATGCATGCAATTTGGCATACCTTAATTCCTATGATATTTGGATCCTAACTTAACCTTCCTCGTACATATGTATGACACATCCCGTGATGTTCTAATTTTTTTTTTTTATATATATTATTGTCCAAATTCTAACCCGTGCAAATAATGTCTAGAAATTAACTTTCTGACTTGCCAAGCTTAAGGTGCAAAACTTCATCAATTATATAGCATTTGGCTAAAAAAAGTTTAGAAAAAGGTCAAGAAATTGTCTGTAGACCAATTTGCCAAGCTTGAGCTGCATTTGGAAGTCTATATAATTATGAATATTTAACAGTTTTTATTATATGCTCTTGCTGTATTTTCCTTTTTTTTTCTTTTTTTTTTTGCAAATGCTCTTGATATAATTTGATTGCCTTTGAAAAATAAATAAAATAAAACAAAATATGATGGTGAGTAAGTATTCAACTTCTTATAGATTATTGGTATTACTTTTATTTTTTTAAAAAATATTAGTCCAATGCAACGTCTGGGGGAAAAACTAGTTTAATATATGAGTGGTACTC
Organism: Nyctanthes arbor-tristis; assembly: GCA_963692815.1. Lineage (NCBI taxonomy): Eukaryota > Viridiplantae > Streptophyta > Magnoliopsida > Lamiales > Oleaceae > Nyctanthes > Nyctanthes arbor-tristis. Next base: position 17,360 of record CAVNYN010201241.1, read on the forward strand.
TTTTTGAACACCTTTTTCCTTTGTTAGGGAATAGATGAATTGAACGAGAAGTTTATGCATACTTGGATGAATTTTCTCCTTGAAATTGACAGCAAATATTCCCTTCCCCTCAAGAGACATTTTTTATGTATAAAATCTTTACATTCACTAATATTATTTTTTTATTTTTTTTATTTTTGTCATTTTGTTCCTGTTTTACATTGATCATATATAGTGTAAACTGCACAACAAATTCTTAGAGCATTTCCAATGCAAAGTCAATGTGAAATGTTTTAGGTGTATATGTGTCAAAAAATATTGACATTACATTAAAAAAATCCTCCAATGCAATAACGTCAACATTGTATTTGGCAAGTTATGATTAAATATTTTGAAAAAATGGAGAGAGAAATTTTTGGATTAGATAAATTAATACTTGACATTGTAATAGAGAACGTCATCTCATGACTTTCTCCATGACAATGTCAAGCATTTAATGTGCTAAATAAGCACTTTTTTACAGTTAGTTTATTCCATGACTATGACTATTCATTAGAGATGCTCTTAAAGAACATAATAATTATAATAAAAAGAGATTGTGCACTAATTTAAGAAAGAAAAGTATTATACTATAATCAAGAAGACAAGAACAAGACCCTAAGACTCCATCGATCTTTCCTAAGAAACATACAATCAATCATAACTATTCGATGATACCTTCTTCAAAAACAAGAAAATTTTTTATTTCAGACAATTTAGAAGCTGTCGATTTTTTGTTTTAGTAATACTCGGTGTACCCGATTGTTGTCATTGTTCTTATAGACCTAACCTTCTATTTTCTGTCCCGTTTTCAACTACTCTTTAATGCTGCAAATTAAAGCCCTATAAATACTTGAAATGCCCCCATAATTAAGCATTCCCTTAGAAGTAGAAGATTAATATGCTTCTTTAGCTAGAATTGTTTTCTCTTCCCCCACCCCCCCCCTCTCTTTACTCTTTTAGTTTCAGATATATCCATGGCTGCATTAACTTTTCCGACTATTGAGGATTGTGCATCGATAGGGCGAGAAAAGGACACAATTGTAGCAGACATGGATGGAACCTTGCTTATTGGGAGAAGCTCATTTCCTTACTTTGCCTTGGTAGCTTTTGAGGTTGGAGGGGTTTTAAGGCTTCTTTTCTTGCTTTTAGCTTCACCGATGGTCGGTCTGCTTTACTACTTGGTGTCCGAATCAGCTGGAATCGAAGTTCTCATATTTGCAACATTTGTAGGGATGAGGGTTTCAGATATTGAATCCGTGGCACGTGCGGTTTTGCCTAAGTTTTACTCAACCAATCTTCATCCCGAGTCATGGCGCGTATTTTCGTCATGTGGGAAACGTTGCGTACTCACTGCCAATCCGAGGATCATGGTGGAACCATTCTTGAAAGATTTCTTGGGGGCTGATATGGTTTTGGGGACTGAAATTTCAAGTTATAAAGGGAGGGCTACCGGATTTGTTAAGAAGCCAGGAGTTTTAGTTGGAAAGAATAAAAGTTGTGCCCTTAAGAAGGCCTTTGGTGACACTAAACCTGAGATTGGATTGGGGGATAGACACACTGATTTTCCCTTCATGAATTTGTGCAAGGTATGTTATTATTTTGATCATGATTTTGACAAATTTGGGATGATATTTATTTATTTATTTGAGAGAGACATAAGTGTATTTTTATTTCTTCAAACATATATAACATTCACATGAAATCATGGAACAAAATCACGTTGACTTACAACGTTGAACTGTCTCATTTATGTTCAACTAGATCCACTATGTTCAACTAGATCCACTTTGCGTTGACGATGAGACATAAAACAATTTGCATAATAAATGAATTGTGACAAAATATGTAGCATAATTTACAAAGTGTTTAACTAGAGTTGGATTATAACATGAATTATAATCTGTTACATGACATTATTTTATTGTTCGTTTTTGTAAAAAGTAAATAATTACAGTTTGACTTTTACTTTTTGTCTTTTTAAAAAAAGTGAAACAAATAAAATAATGTTGTGTGGCAGATTATAATCCAGATTATAATTTGGATGTCTAGCCAAACACTTTGTATTGATGAGATGTTGATAATATCATCATAAGTAATTGCAATTACCGCATATATGTAACTCTTTATTAGAAAAACCGTGTGCTCTTTTCCTTTGGTCAAAGAGATACATATGATTTTGATCCAAGCTCCCTTCATGAATTTTAGTCAACTTTATTGGGAAGAAGGGCCATAAATATATGATTTTGACTTTGGCTATGGAGTTACTCGCCGCCCAATAAAAATAGGCTCAATTTTTATTTTTATTTGTCTCAAATTATAGTCTATTTATATAAACAAGGGTAAAATTAATAATTTCTTTTTTAAATATATCCTTAGTCCATTTAATGATTATATTGACTAAATAGAATAGTGATTTAATATTGAATAAGGGTATATTAGGCAAGTAATTGTAAATTTTGTATTTCCAAACCATGTTAATTCACATTTCTTAATCTACGTGAAAAATTAATATGAGCTTATTTTTATAGAAATGAGAAAGTATTAATTATTACTTGGCCTATATTTGCGATATGTTATCGACTAATTAACCGAAGTTTGAAAATATTTAGGAGGGCTATATTGTGTCACCCAAGCCAGAAATAAAGGCTGTGACAGTTGACGAACTTCCAAAGCCAGTTATCTTCCACGACGGCCGCCTCGTCCAGAAACCAACGCCATTCCTGGCTTTGATCACCATTCTATGGATTCCGGTCGGCTTCATCTTGGCTTGCCTCCGTATTGCTGCTGGATCACTACTGCCGATGCCTATGGAGATCGGAAGAGCTTTTTGGGCACTTGGTGTTCGAGTTATTGTTAAAGGCAGCCCTCCGCCGCCCGTCAGGAAATCTAGTGGCCAGTCCGGTGTTCTCTTCATTTGCTCCCATAGAACCCTTCTTGACCCGATTTTTCTCTCCACTGCCCTCGGACGCCCCATCCCCGCCGTCACTTACTCTGTCTCTCGGCTTTCTGAGATCATTTCGCCGATCAAAACTGTTAGACTTTCTCGAGACCGTGCCAGAGACGCATCCATGATCAAGAAATTACTACAAGAAGGTATAGAAAATAGCAGAATTTTATATAATGAATGGTAGAGATTTGTAAGCTCATGTGAGTCTTACAAGATATGTGGATATATGTGGATATATATATGATTGGTTTGACCAAAATCTACTTTGAAATATATAGAATTAGTTTGCTAAAAGATGGCTTTATAAATTATGTCTATGTCACAGGGGACCTAGCGATATGCCCGGAAGGAACGACATGTCGGGAACCTTTCCTCCTCCGATTTTCCTCATTGTTTGCCGAACTAACTGATGAACTTGTGCCGGTGGCGATGGTGAACCGGATGAGCATGTTCCATGGAACCACGGCTCGAGGGTGGAAAGGGATGGATCCATTTTACTTCTTCATGAACCCTAGCCCAGCGTACGAAGTGACATTCTTAAACAAGCTTCCGCGAGAATTGACGTGCGCTTGGGGGAAATCCAGCCACGATGTTGCAAATTACATCCAGAGGGTCATAGCTGCAACTCTTTCCTACGAATGCACGAACTTTACAAGGAAAGATAAATACAGAGCACTGGCTGGAAATGATGGCACTGTTGTGGAGAAACCTAGGATCAAACCAAACAAAATAATAGGCTGCTAAGCTTTTAATTTATACATGCGTCTTCACTCGAGGCATAAAATATTAGACTACCATATCATCTTGTATTCTCACAATGGTTAACACAATATTTCAAACAACATACATGTCGTGGGAGTGGGAGCATATTAATATGTACATCACATCACATCACTTTTGAATTTATTAATAATTATATCTCATCTTATCATTTGTCTTTCCATATGTTTCAAGCATTATCCGCACACAGCTTGGCCCTGTTCTGTTATGCATATCAAGATTTTAATTTCTTTTTTCAAATTTTGTATATCAAATATGTCGTGATGGAAGGTGGGAGCTTATTGAAATAGCTAGGAATGCCCTTCATATTGTAAAAACACAAAATTTTTATCTCCTCTCATGTGCGTACATAGATGTAAACCATGGAATTGGCACCTTCTAGAAGTGTCGCATCCCAACTAGCATAGTTCCTCTACATATATTGGCTCATCCTTACTATGCGCTCGTTATTGGATATGGGTCCCGAAGTGAACCATAATAAAGGATGAGACCATATTAATATATGTACATCACATCACTTTTGAATTAATTAATAATTATTTCTCATCTTATCGCCTGTCTTTCACTATGTTTCAAGCATTATCTGCACACAGCTTGGCCCTTTTTTGTTATGCATATCAAGATTTTAATTTCTTTTTTCAAATATTGGTCAAATTTTGTATATCAATATGTCGTAATGAAAGTGGGCGCTTACTGAAATAGGAATGCCCCTTCATATTGTAAAAACACAAATATTTTTATCTCCTCTTGTGCATAGATGTACACCATGGGATTGACACCTCCTAGAAGTGTCATATCCCGACTAGCATGGTTCCTCGACATGTATTTGCCCATCCTTAATATGGGCTCGTTATCTCATACGGGTCCCGGAGTGAACCCGAAAGTAATAAAGGATGAAAGCGTGAGGCTAACAACAATAAGAGGTATCAGGACCTGTATCAGATAACGAGCCCAAGAATAGGTTTTAGATAAATTCCGGATTCATTAAATTATTAGTGAGAGAAACCCCTCTTAATTTTTAAATGCCCAAACATGCCCTTTATATATATATATATATATTTGCCAGAATGCCCTTTATAATTTGACATATATTACAAATTATTTTGGAAATTTGAGAAAACACAAACGGGAAAATTGGTTTGAAGCACAGTTGTAGAACAAACTCGTCATTTCATCTTCCAAAATCCAAACCAATCACCCTCTCTTTCTCTTTGCCTTTTGATCGCTTTCTGGGATTTTTCATGCAGTGATTCAGAATACGGTGAGAGGGGGAAAATGGATAGAGAATCATTCTCATCAAGCAAAGGAGATTCGGCGGATTTTGAGCAAGAACTCACACTCAGTGACAGGCTCAAACTTTTCAAATCTTCAAATTTTGATTCTGAGGCATATCTCACTACACGATGCCAAGCCATGAGCGAAAAGGTCAGATCCTTTTTCCCCCCTTTTATTTATAATAATTAGTTTGAAATTATGCTTATGTTACATATATTTTTCGTAATCCATGCACGTGAAAATCGATTGCGATGTTCCTGATTCATTTCTGGCAAAAAATTGCTGCTTTTCCTTATAAATAAATTAATGTCGTTTGATTTATTAGAGGCTTTTGCCCAGTTTTTGGTTAATTTCTCTAAATGTGGTGGCCATTTGGGAGTCTATTTCCACTGCCTCTGTCAATTTACTCTGTGTGTGAATGATGCAAAGCAAGATATTCAGGGGTTTGCCAAATTTTCCAGGAAATAAGGCATCTCTGCATTTACCTGGTAGACCTGAAGAAGGCTTCTGCTGAAGAAATGCGTAAAAGTGTCTACGCGAATTATTCTTCTTTCATACGGTAAGTCAACATTGTTAATCAAATATTTTGAGGTAATTAATCAACTACTGAAAAAAGAAAGGAAAAGAAAAGAACACTTCAGATTTCATACCATATAAGTTCTATGTTCTCACTTGATTTCCTTGAAGAACATAATTAAAATGTTTCCTGCATGTCCTGTAGGACATCGAGGGAAATCTCTGACCTAGAAGGGCAGCTTGTTACACTGAGGAATCTCCTATCGACTCAAGCAAACATAATCCGTGTTTTGGCTGATGGAGCTCGTGTTGATTCCTTGTCTGATGGACCAGAAGGTTCAGGGACACTAGATGCTGTCAGTTTGCATGACACAGAACCTACAAAGATTGAAAAATGGTTGGCACAATTTACAGAGATGCTTGAAGTGTATCTGGCAGAGAGGCGAGTGGATGAAGCTTTGGTTGCTCTTGATGAAAGCGAAAATATAGCAGAGGAGGCTAGGGACCAAGGATCACTGTCTCCATCCGCATTGCTGTCACTGCAAGCATCTATAATGGAACAGAGACAAAAATTAGCAGATCAGTTAGCAGAGGCTAGTTGCCAGCCTTCAATAAGTGGAGTTGAGCTTCGTTCAGCTGTACAAGCTCTAAAGCGACTGGGAGATGGCCCTCGCGCCCATACATTACTCCTTAAATCTCACCAACAAAAGTTGCAGAGCAATATGCAGAGCCTTAACCCATCAGGCCCTTCACATGGAATAGCATATACTACTACACTTTCACAGCTTGTCTTCTGTACAATTGCACAGGCATCAAGTGATTCTTTGGCCATATTCGATGACGAGCCAGCTTTTGCATCTGAGCTTGTTACTTGGGCTGTCAATCAGACTGAGACTTTTGCACTTCTTATCCAGAAACACATTCTAGCTTCTCCAGCAGCTTCAGGAGCCCTGAGATCTGTGACTGAGTGCATCCAAATATCCTTGGGGCACTGCTTGTTGTTAGAAGCTCGAGGATT
>CAVNYN010201243.1:0-119145 GCA_963692815.1 Nyctanthes arbor-tristis
CATGCTTCTTTATCGACATTAGCACGTATTTCTTGACACTGACTTGCATTGTACTCACTCAAAGTTCTGTCTAATCCGAAATTTCAGGAGCACACAGGAATCAGCAAGAGCGAAAGGAAGAGAATATGTAGGCTGATGGACTGCAAGAAGCTCTCCGCAGATGCATGTATGCATGCAGCACAAAACGAGAGACTTCCTATGCGAGTAGTCGTGCAGGTACTCTTTTTTGAACAAGTCCGGGCTGCTGCATCGTCTGGGAGCAGCACTCCTGATCTACCTAAAGCTATTAAAGATCTTAACTACGGCTCAAATGGGAGCGCGAGATCCACAGCAGCTAATACAGTTGCAAAGGCCTGCCTTTCGAGAGCAAAAGATTCCTGCAGATCCTGAGAAAACTGAAAAAGCAATGGCAAACCCCCGAGATCTCCTGGTAGAAAATGAAAGACGGGGTGAACGAGAGCATATCTCCCGTAATTATGACAGACATGAGAGATCATTTGTGGGGGAGAGGGAGGGAAAACGGGGTGAAGCATGGAGGGGTAATGTCTCGTCGAGAGATAGGTACAGTACTCATAGTAATTACAGGGGCAGAGATAGGCCTGATGCAGGGCAAGGCTATCGTCCTACTGGAGGCCGTATTGAGAAATGGAAGCATGATCTTTACGAGGAGTCGAATAGGAGTCCTACTCCGAAGAATGAAGAAGATCAGATTGCGAAGATCGAAGCTCTGTTGGCTTCGTAACCATTCAGTTATATGGTGATTGCTTTATGACTTCAAACGTGAAGCAACATCCCCTCAATGCCCCACCCCAAACCCTGAACTTCCTTCTATCAATTCACTGTGGATTAAAGTTACTATTATCTTGCTTGAAATACAATGTTTGAAGTGTCTTTTTGTGTATCTGAATATTTCTGTATTGTTTCTGGCTGGCCGCGGGAGCCCGAACCATGCACGGCCGAGCTTGTCGCCTCTTATGCAAAGCCTCGGGTAATGGTAACTCCATTCCACTTATATTTGGCAAGATGAATATGCAGGAAGTACAATTCGAACGCAATGTTTAGTTACATTAATCCCATGTACGTGCTACAAATAATTAAATTTACACTTCCTTTTAAAAAATATATATAATAATAATAATTAAATTTCGACTTTGCTTCAACAAGTATTACATGATTGTTTATGCACTCAAATAATTAACAAATGAAATAATAACTATATATCTAATAACCTTAAGCTCTTTGGCTTTCAAATGTTGATTTGTTTTCATTACATTGGCTTCCCGTTGTTCGGTCCTATTGCACCCCGTTGCCTCAATCCTTGCTCAACATTATATGTAGAGGCCATGTAACCTCTGCTGAAACTTTTCGTGTGGGACAAGTAATCGAGGCCCGATCGTTGCTCTAGGAAATCAACTCTAGGAGGCTGAAACTCCGACCGCGTTCTCCGGTGGGACGAGCCCTCGACCGACTCTTTGCCCAAGAGAAGGTGGTAGCTGCGGGTGGAGTTCTCGGAGAGGCTCCGGTAAGAATGTTGAGGCCTTTGTTTCTTCATGGCATGGAATATAAATGGTATTAAGCCTTCCATGTTGGATGTATTCTGAGTAATATGTTTTGAAATGAATGTGTGGGCCATTGAGTTAGCAGCTGACATCTATTTATAAGACAAAATGGCCAATGGTGTTGAAATTTTCAGGGTATTTGAATTTCCATAATTCCATTTATATCCTTAAACTAGAAAAGAGGATCACAAATTCTCATAAGAAAAGATGAGTTTGTGATCCTTAGCCGGTTAATTCCTTACACACTTTTATCTTCAGCTTTGTTTCTTTGACGTCTAGCACATCGGTATTCTATGTACATGTGCAATACACACTTCTATCTTCAACTTTGTTTCTTTAACGTCTAGTTCATCTGCATTCTATGTACATATGTAATTTATTGCAACTCACGATCTCACCAATCTAAATAAATTGTTACAAGTGATATAAAAAGATAAATTCGATATTTAACTTTACATAAGCAAATAGGGATAATATGAGAAGAAAATATTGAAATTTTTGTACAGATATCACATGATTTCTTAAAATTCAATATGTTATTTCTAAATAGTTATCTTTAATACTCAAGATATTACTAATATATCGGTAAATAGGAAGATACCAGGGACTATTGTACTAACGTATTATTATATAAAGTATATTAATATAAGACGAATAATAATATGTGCCAGTCAACGATGTATGATGATAAACTCTAATAACCTCAACATATAAATGGAAAAACTTTGAATTCAAATGGGGCTAATTTGGTCATTGCAAATGAAGCGTGTTCCTTCAACAAGGCATCAATTTTTGACTTCAAATTATCTCGCTCTCATGAATGCGCGGTTTTTGACCCAATTTTCAGGCTCAAAACCATCGAATCCTGGCTGTCTATATGCACGTGCTTATTTCATAATTTACCGATAAGAATACGTGAACTTATCCGCGTCATGACTCATTTAACACTATCTCCAATTGTAGAAGAGAATCATACGATTGAGATCATTTCTAAACATGATATAAAATTTTTTTAGAAGACTTTGTCATTGGCATCAACTATAGTAAAATTCAAATTGATGTTCAGAGGTATTCTTATTGCTAAAGTCGAGTCGGCCAACAGGCGCTTGATTGTATTATTCATGATATAGGATAATTTTTAAAAGATTAAAGACTTTAGAAGTTGAAAATCAATTAGGTGGATATGGAATGGACACCCTAATGAATTGTTTATGTATGCAATTTTATCATGATAAATAAACAATTTAATGATAGATGTGAGATGGGTGAATCTGCAACGTTATCTTCAGAGGCGTAGGTGGGAGTAGCACCCTCTGCAGAGGCTACCCCGTTTTTTTTTAAAAAAAAAAAAAAAACTTTTTTAACCTTTCAAAAATTGAATTTTTTTTTTATTAAATATTTCGGCAACTCTTCCCACCATCATCCAACTCCGCCCTTGTTATCCTGATAATTGTATATTATATAGTGTCCATTAAATACTATTTATGAAGTCCAATATATTATGTAGTAAGCGTTCATTAGACATATTAAAAGATGATGACCCCATTACCCCCAACGTGTCGAATGGGAAAAACTGTCATAATAAAAACAGTTGGATACGCAAAAAATTAACCGTATTAACAATATTCTTCTGTTTTCCCGCTTTCAAGTGGCTCTTCTTTCTCCGACAAAGATCCTCACAGAATTCCTATGTCCGCTCACTCTCTTTCCCGGTTTTGGGGGTCATTCTGCTCCGGTTAAAATCTTATCTTGTTCCCGTGAATCTTTTTCGGTTGTTTCTTTCTTACGGGTTACTGTAATTGGATTTTCCCCAGAGACTGTAAAGACTTACTTCCTTTTTTTTTTTTTGAAGAAAATAGTCTGAATATGGCTCTGAATAATCCTGTTTTTGAGCTTTATGATCCAATCCATATCACCATCTTCTCATTTTTCTCGTCCTTATTTTGATATTTTCTATTTTTTGGACGTGACTGAAGATTTCCTAATACTTTATGTCAAAGAAAACAACCCAGCATTTGAATTGAGTAATCCTGCCTTCGAAGTTTTCGGACACTGTATTCAGCATTTAATCCGACTCATATTCTCGCTTTTCTTTGTTTTATCTGATAATCTCTTGGGAATCATTTGGATATCAGGGAAGATTTTGAATTGAATCATCATTTTCTCGAGTCTTGGGAATCTATGTCAACCAATTGATCCACCCCATATTTTCTTCTTTTTGGTAATTCATTGTACGGAAAATCTGTATTTTTTGGCATAAATATGGTTTCTCTGAAGAATGGGGTTCTCGCAAAGCTTCTTGAAGAGATGGAAATGGAAGAAAATGAATTGGACAATGGTGGGAAACCGGTATTGTTACAAATCAGAAGCATAGTTCCTGTTCTGGAAGAAGGTGATCTATGGCCTAATAGAGGATTTTTCTTGAAGGTCTCAGACATGACATACCAAATGTTTGTTTCTTTGCCGGAAGAACAGAATGAGATGATTTTGGGTAACAAATTAAAACTAGGGCAATTGATATATGTCCAAAAGTTGGAGAAGGCTAATCCAGTTCCAATGCTCAGAGGCATAACCCCAGTTCCAGGGAGGCATACATGTGAAGCAACTCCTGATGACATTGTTTCGCCTGGAAATTTGGTGGAGTGTCTTCGGGCATCTAATGTGGATTCAATTATTGAAAAGGGTGTCATTTCAGAGAAAAAGATATCTGAAAGTTCATCTGATTCTACCAAGTCAGCCCGAGTTTTGTCTGATTCAGAGTCATTAGGGAAAGGAAATGAAGCCTTGGAGGGTAGATCACGACGAAGAATTCGCTCTTTGAGTGTTTCAAGAGCTTATCCAGGTGAAAACAAGACAGACAAATTCCATATGGGAGTACCTCATACTGAGAAGAAAAGTTGTAAGGTTGAGGCCAAAGCTAGAAAGAGCAGGTTGACTTCTGTTGATAATGATGGTGATTCAGAAAGCATGATATTTTTGAGCTCATCAATTCCTATCTCGAAGAGAAGAAGTTGGACCGAGTCGGATATTTTGGAAATCAAGGAAATTTATGATTCTTCACTTGTCAAGCCTGAGATTAGACCAACTGCTTGTGCTCATAGTGCAAATGTGAGTTTCTCATTCTTCATCTACTCTATTGAAGTTATCTTTTAAATTAGCAAAGGCATAACAGTTATTGAAATTCGGAAAGCAGCTAATTTAATGGCAATGGAATGGAGAAGATTGCAGGGACTAGAATTTTAAATCATTGCATTTTTTGGAACATAGACTATCAATTAATGAATATGTGTAGAGTATATTCCGAAAACTGAGAGTAACTTCTGAAAATGCAATCAAGTTATTGTTGGATCATTGGCTTGTTCAAACTGGAAGAGATTTGGGAACTGGAGTCTGCAAATGACCACCAAGTATCATATCAAGACCATGTTCTCATGCTGGCTTAAATCAGGAGATTATAGGTGGAAATTGGCTGCACACTATTACGAGTAAAATGAATTAGTAGCATATTACAGATTTCAATTCACAGTGATACTTCAACCTTTGCAAAATCCTTTCTTTACTGTATTGAATTATTGATGTAAACAGGTTTCACCTGCTCGTTCTGTGAGGCACGATAGCTCTGATGAGAATTTTAGTTCAATGTCAAGAAAAAGATATGTTGCTTCAGGTAAAAGAATAACTAAGGATTCCAACAAAGACCAAATTCCTGCAACAAAGATTGATAACATGCAGGTGTCAATTTCACTTTCGCTTCCTCATTTAGTCCATGACAAAAAAGGGGCAGAGATGGGAATATTGTCGAGCTCCATTCCTTCAAGCTTAGCGAAGCTTGGCAAGGTATAAGAATCTAAAAAATATTATTTTATCATAAGATTCATGAATAATATATCACTCAATGGGCAAAGACTAACCTCACGCAGTAAGGCTTCACTATTTTTCCGTGGGATCAAGCAATTTATCTTGCAGAGGATGTATGTGACATTGTCCTGTTGGAAATGTCTACGGGGCCTTATAATATAGTTCATTTATCCCCTTACTCGTGCTTGATTAGGTGTATATTGGCTTCAGTTCTAAGGTGTTTTATACAATCTAATATTTTAGAGGAAAAATTTTGGTCGAGGTAGAACTTATTACAGGGTGAATTTGATTGAGGAAAATCTATTAGGCAAGTGATGTCTTTCCATCCCCATGAAGGATCCAAAGAGCTGTTCTCAGGAACAGAATTGGCCATGAAAACTTGCAGCCACGAGTGGATTACTTCCCCTTCGATTGTGCTTTTTATTTTTTCTGATTCCCCTTTCCATTTATCACATTGCTGTCTGCATTAGGGATTAGGGTTTCGATAGATGGCATCAATTATCTTATTGCCTTTACTGCAGGAGGTTGCAAGACAAAGAGAGGGTGCTCTGCTTGCTGCTGCTGATGCATTGCAAGAAGCTTGTGCTGCTGAGAGATTGCTCAGTTCTTTAAGGTGAGAAAAAGCACATCTATCTATTATTTTATGATGATTTATTTTCCTCTACGTGGAAAAGAAGATGTGGTAATGGTACCTGTCTTGAAAAAGTTAAAGTGATTTTTAATTATTGTGATTATCATCAATATTCAACATAAAAACAATTTCCATATAAAGGGGCTAGTTTTAGAGCCTCTAATGGATGCTGGAATTCATGCGGTTCTTTCCTCATCTTATTCACTCGGATTTCTTATGTTCATCATTTCTGTTCCATTTTTCTTCTGGCTATACTATGAATGTGAATCAGACGAGTTAAGAAATTTCATCAGTTTTTGCATGCCATAATTCTGGTTCCTTTTAGAATTTATAACAACAATTTCTCATGCATTCATCTGATATCATCACGAACCTGCATTCTGTACAGCACATTTTCAGAGTTCCATTCAGCAGCAGGAGATGATCTGCAGCTTTATGTTGATAAATTTTTCGATCTGCAAGATGATTTATATCGTACCAAGCTGATAATGCAGTCCTTAACAAGCATAAGTCCATTGAAAACATCAGAAAACGAATTCTGTGGGACTAATTCAATCAAGGAAACATTGAATATTGCCCTTGAGAGAAAGAAAAATGCAACCACGTGGATAAAATCCGCTGTGGCTCTTGACCTTTCCCCTCACAATGTGACACTCAACTCAATGCCTAATCCAACAGCTACCACAAACAAGGCAAAGAAATCCAGTCCATCTATTAGAAGTACAAAACCAAAAGGCGCATGTATCATTAGAAAGGACAGAAGCAATGTTGATATTCCTCTTGGGTTATCATCTTGCAAGGATGACCAGCATGATTGGGCTCGAGGAAGTACTCTATGTGCTGCTGTCGACTTGGCTGCATCCTTGCAGGACGAATGTCAAAAAGTGTTCTTGGGTTGGATAGAGAAATACTTGGACGAAGTCGAAAGAAAGAGCTTGTTGATGGAATATGACAGTCACATGGCTGGGATGATGTACAAGGTTAAAAGGGTGAGTGACTGGTTGGACATGGTCGTAAATAAAGAGGGCGATCCCCCAAAAGGAAAGGATAGGCTTGGGGGAGGTTTGTGTAACCTGGAAGGTTCTGCTAATGAAACTTATGGAAGGATAAGAAATAAAATATATGGTATCCTGCTGAACCATGTCGAAAGGACTGCAATGGCTTATGCCAGTAGCAATGCATAACCTCAGGATCACTAACAAAAATTGTTGGTTTATGCATCAATTGTATAGTGAAGAGTGCACATTCTATACGAATATATAATTTGTCTGTCCAGGTCTAGTATCAGCTAGTTAACATGTTATGACACTGACCAGGCAACCGCTCATGTGAGCGAGGATTTTACAAGCTGTCAACTGACACTGTCAATATGATAAACTTTTATTTGTTTTTTATTAGTTTATTTTATAAGTAAGGCAAGCAGTTTTAGCTACAAGGTGCCAGTGGCTAGGGGGAAAATGAAAAGAGAGGAGGTGGGCTGGTTGGGATGGGTTAAAAGGAGGAAAAATAAAAAATCTCATCCAATTAGCACAAGAAAGCAGTTTTAAAAAAGAGTAAAAACTCCTTAAGAAACCTTTATCAAATGTTAAATTTTTTGGGTTATTTTTTTGTCTCAAAGTGTATTGAAATAATATATCGAGTGACCTAATAATGAAATGATATTACCTGATTGTCTATAAACAAAGTTGATTTAATAGCTAACTAGTTTAGTGGCTTAGTTGACCAATTCTTTTGGTCAACAAATCAAAGACCTACCCATGAAAAAGTCGGTACCTCGTGGAAAATGGCGATGTGAACGGGTAGGTGGTCACTGATCTAACTTTAACAGCTAATTGAATATTGGTCCCTATTCTATATTCTAATTAGCATGTAGGCCACCAGGTTTTAGGAATGAGCAAGATAATCTTCAACTTTTCATCATTGCACAGCTATCAATCATCTATAATAGAGAAGTTTTGAAATCTTTGTTAAGGTTGCCAAAAAAATAATAAAAAAAGAAATCTTTGTTGTGTTTGCAAAATTTTTCTTCATGAATTTGACACATTAAGCCTTGTGAGACTATATAATGGAGATTTAACTAGTTCTATCGTCAAGGGCGAATTGTCTAATCAAAAAAGAATTTCAAAGTCCAAAGTTCTTTAGAAATTGATGAAAATGAAGTAACTCTTTTATAGTAAACAAGTGATCACTTTTATTTTAATAATAATCAATTGATTTGAACAATTGTTGACTTTTTATTCCATGTCAAAATGGGTTACTACTTCTTGCCACAAGAAATTATACCTTACAAATACAAGATAAGATACAATGAACTCACTTTTTGAAAAAGATAAGAGTCACAATTGATTAACAGAGATTTCGAATACATGGTAGATGAATTTGTTCCTCCCATTCTTATAAGATATTTCTCCACCTTTGTCTTATTCATATATGAGTACAATACCATTTAAAACACATGAAAACATCACAACCAAGAATAGATCATATAAGGCCACATTATTTATTTCTTTGAATTCTTTATTTATTTCTTTTGGTCACAAGTTTATATGAAAAAGACTTTTCATAATTCTAATGTTTTCCAAGAAAGGGAGAGAAGACTCATAAGTCCCATTAATTGTTAAATAATAACTGTTAAACCCTTCTCACTTAACTCTTTCAAGTTTCAACCCAACACAGGACACACGCATAAAGAAATTTCGAGAAATTAGACCAGTTTTAACAATAAAAGAAGGAACCCAAACATATCGTAATTGAAAAGATCTCCAATATTTTTTGCCTATTCGGGAAATCCGAGCAAATGGGTTGTTCTAAAAGATCGGAAAGTTCAATCTTGCTGGGGTTTCTTGTGCTGGTTTTCACTGAATCAGTGGTCGCTCGGTTTGTGGTGGAAAAGAACAGCTTAAGGGTGACGTCACCGGACAGCATCAAGGGAACTTATGACAGTGCGATTGGGAACTTTGGGATTCCACAATATGGAGGTAGCATGGCAGGCACTGTCATCTATCCGAAAGATAATAGAAAGGGCTGCAAGAGTTTTGATGATTTTGGGATTTCTTTCAAGTCAAAGCCTGGAGCTTTGCCTTTTTTCGTTCTTGTTGATCGTGGAGGTATGTATTTTTTTTAAAGGTAATTGAGTCTGTATTCAGCATATATTCTTCTAATTTGCTGGTATTGTCATCAATTTTTTTAGTTTGGGAATAGATTTCTGATCTTTTTGGAATACCTTTTGCTAATTGATTAAAGAAATCTCCGATTCGTTTGTGTTTGCTAGGTTAATGCCAGTATGATGTTAAACTTGGGACTATTTGAGAGATGCCCTTCTGGTGAAGTTCAATATTGTTGCTGGTTTAAGGTCAATTTGTTGATTGCGTTTGTCCTAGTACAGTCGGTTATGGGGCCAGTTGGGGTTATTTCTTGGGCTAGGGGTTTTGCAGTACTAAAAATGGTAGTGTGCGATTGGGGTCTTGATGGGAAGCTGTCACATGAGACTATTGCAGCCTATGAAGCATGTCGTATGAATCTGGAGTCATGTATTGTTTTAATTAGTTTCAAGCCCCCCCCACCCAACACAATAACCAAAAAAAAAAAAAAACCAAAAAATAAATAAATAAAAAGCCAACACACACACACACACAAACAGCTTGTTTTCCTGGAACTGCAGATATAATTTTATTGCCAGAATGCAGCTGCTCTATTTCCTTTTGAAGCTGGCTATTCATTCTTGTCTATGTTTCTACTGGAAAATATAGCACAACTTCTGACGAATTTGGGCCTTATTCTTCTGCAATGCAGATTGCTTTTTTGCTCTAAAGGTTTGGAATGCCCAAAATGCTGGCGCTGATGCAGTTCTGGTGGCTGATGATGTTGATGAAGCGTTAATAACTATGGACTCACCTGAAGAGGGTACCACATCTGCAAAGTATATTGCAAACATAACAATACCGTCAGCCTTGATAGATAAAAAATTTAGTGAAAATCTAAAGAAAGCAATCAGTAGAGGTGATATGGTTAATGTGAATCTAGATTGGAGAGAGGCTGTTCCACACCCCGATGATCGAGTGGAGTATGAACTCTGGACTAACAGCAATGATGAGTGTGGAGTTAAGTGTGATATGTTGATGGAGTTTGTGAAGGATTTTAAGGGAGCAGCCCAAATTCTCGAGAAAGGTGGTTATACTCAGTTTACACCTCATTATATAACTTGGTATTGCCCACAGGCCTTCACAGTAAGTAAACAATGCAAGTCCCAATGCATCAACCATGGAAGATATTGTGCTCCCGACCCAGAGCAAGATTTCAGCTCTGGTTATGAGGGAAAAGATGTAGTTCTTGAAAACTTGAGGCAGCTATGTGTGTTTAAAGTAGCTAATGAAACTAGGAAGCCATGGGTTTGGTGGGATTATGTTACAGATTTTCAGATTAGATGCCCCATGAAGGAAAAGAAATACAACAAGGAATGTGCTGACAGTGTTATCAAATCTTTAGGTATTTATGAACCTTTCATCTTTATTGATCTCAGTCATTATTGGTGAACAATTATTTTGTCATTGTTGCTCAAGTACAGGGCTTGATCTTAAAAAGATTGAAAAGTGCATGGGTAATCCTGATGCTGATTCAGACAATCCTGTTCTGAAAGAAGAGCAAGATGCTCAGGTGACTGCTTGTACTCATTTAATCATTTTTTGTTAAATCAGTTTGTGAGTGCAACATCAATGCTTCTGTTATATGTTTCTGTTCAGAACTTCTTATGTGATGGTAAGAATGCAAAATGTCTGAAATTTGTAGATTGGGAAAGGATCTCGCGGGGATGTAACCATACTGCCCACCCTTGTTGTCAATAATCGACAATATCGAGGTCTGTCTGTCCACTGAAGTATCTCCTAGGAAGCATCATGTATATATTTTTCTCCTATATATGTATTATGTATATATTCTTTGCAGGCAAGTTAGAGAAAGGTGCCGTTTTAAAGGCTCTTTGTGCTGGTTTTGAGGAAACTACAGAGCCGGCTGTTTGTTTGAGTGGTGGTGAGTAACTCATTTCCATGATATAGTAAAATTTCAAATGATATGCGACTGATTCTTTTTTTTTTTTTTTTTTGTCTCTCTCTAAATCGCATTACTTCCTTAATTTCAGATGTTGAAACAAATGAGTGCTTGGATAATAATAATGGAGGCTGTTGGCAAGACAGGACAGCGAATATTACAGCTTGCAAGGTTCTGCGTCAATAACTAGCTATTCTGCGTCTCTAGTTGTTTTGATTTCTAAAATTTTTTCGTAAGCAGGATACATTTCGAGGAAGAGTGTGTGAATGCCCTGTGGTAAATGGTGTGCGGTTTAAGGGCGATGGTTACAGCTCTTGTACTGGTATGTTAATGAGTTTGCTTTACTCACTCTTCCTGTCTTGCAGAGCAGATATTCCTTAAGTGTCTGCTTGCTGTCAGAAATTTACTACTTTAAGCAGCTATTCTCTAGAATGGTTTTGCCTAGTTGACATGCCAAATTCTTGCTATTACAAACACATCCATTCTTTTTCCGTAAAATGATAAACAACGGAATAAAATAGATTTTTTATATGTTTGACTGTTTGTGTAGGATGGTAATGGTTATAGCTCGACGCCGCATGCATATAGTTAGTAAGCGTCTCCCTTTGATTTTTGCTTACATCACATAAGAATCTAAAATGAGTAGAATTAGAATTTTGACTGAAGCTGGTTCATTGACGGCTCCCTGCTTTTAGCACTTCTACAATTTCTTACACTGAGGAACTTGAGTTATGCTGATCATGAGGAATATGTTTTATGCTATCATGAAGTCAATAAGGTGGCATTCTAATATTCTGTTATTGTTATTGTCATCATCATTGTTAATGTGGTTTACCACACTATCAGTATCAGATACTCTACTTATTATTATCGAGATGTGTTTTGACTTGTGTACAAATAGCCGTCTTTTATTATAATTACTGCATGATGGTCCCTATAGTTGTTTGATTTTGACCTCAGACTCCTGCAGTATAATTATGCTTAACCCCCCACCCCCACCCCACAACCCCAAAAAAAAAAAAAAAAAAGCATATAACTCCCATATCCTTTTTGATGTGTTTGTGGCCTCAATGAAGAGGAGACGGAAGCATGTAGTTGCTGATCTGAAGTTACAAAACTCCATTTTTCAACCATATCAAGCCCTTGTATGATTTTGATATTTTTCCAGAATAACATTTTTCAAACTAGTTTTCAGCTATAAATCCTGCAAATCTTTTATTTTTTCACTTCTCCAAAAAATCAATTCTTAGAAGATCATTATTATACAAGGGTTAAATATCCATGGACAATGAAAGGTTTCTTTAGGCTTAATTCTTAAGCCTCCTTCACACCATCAAAAAGCTAATAGATGCATTGATGAAGATTAAACTGAAAGTGAAAGCTGAAAGGGAAGGCAAAGTTCTATATGCCATTGCTCACCCATCAATTCTTCCAGTATAACTTAACTCAGCATTTATCTCTTGTATGAGAGTAAATATATATGTCCGTTTATACTTTGTTCTTTTCTGATGCTTGGCAATATATTTTGTGCACATTTGACAAACATTTGTTAGAACTTAAACAAAAGTCATCATCCATTTGTCTCCCAAGAATCCATTACTATTAGTATGACTCTTTACATGTTGAGAAATCTAAGTACAGATTTAGAGCGAGAGCTGTTTGAAGGTCTGATGATCTTAATAGCCTAATTAATCATATTAGTGGAACAAATACATTGGAATCTTGCAATCTTCTATTTTTTTGTCTAAATTATATGTGAATTGATGGAAGGTAAGAACGTATCGCGCGCTTCATCCATCCACAATTGAGTGACATAAGTTTCTTCTTTGGTTATCAACAAAAATCGACTCTTTCTTGCAATAGACATTAGTTCCCCAGGAATATACTTTCTAAAGCATATGCTATGTTTGTGAATTTATTCTTAGTTCCGCAAAATATAATTTCTTAAAGCTTATGCTTTGTTTGTGAATCGATTCTTTTTAGTGCTTCTATTGATGAAGATTCTGAGCTCAGGTAATTCAAAAGGATTATAACAATTTCAGCATTGTCAGTTAACATTAACTCATTGCAATGTCAAGATTTAGATAATTTGGATGGAATATTAGTTTCTTGATTTGAGTACCTAGCAAAGTATTATGCTCTGTTTTTACCTTTGCTTTTAACCTTTATGCTTTACATAATCCTTCCAGCATCCAAGTTGCAGTGCTTAAACTGTTTCTTAACTAAGTTTTCCATGTGCAGCAAGTGGACCTGGGCGTTGCAAAATCAATAATGGAGGCTGTTGGCATGAAACGCGAAATGGAATTACTTTTTCTGCTTGCTTGGTCAGTTTTTACCCTTCATAACTCTGCCTAAATTCACCCTGTTAAAGTTGGTTCTTATAGAAACCTTCAAATGTATGTCAATAGGATGATGAGGAAGGAAAGTGCACATGCCCTCCTGGATTTAAAGGGGATGGATTTAAAAGTTGTGAAGGTAAGAGGATTTAGCTTGAACTGGGAACTGAATTTTTGATAACGGATTCGTGTAAATGACCCTCTATTTACCAGGATCAAATCTTAGCTTGTAACTTTCTAGATATATCAACGATAAGCAAGTTGTCGTCAAAAGCATTTTGATCAAAGGGCTCTTTTTGTTTGTATGTTGTTACAGCCTTAAAAGCTGATACTGGCTTAATTTCATTATTATGCCGGAATTACCAGTTGCTCATTGGAAGTTGAACGTAAATGAAATTTGATGGTTCTGATGCAACTTGATGTGCTAATTTTTGGAAGAAAATTCAAGCTGATGCAAATAGAAACTTTGCCCGAAATTACAAACTGGAATTCGAAGAATAAGATGGTTGGTTGGGTTGAAATATATGTTTGGTACACATTGCTTAATTGTATGCTTGAATCAAGGAGTATTGGACAGTATTCTAAACTAAGTTTCAAATTGTTTTAGATCCATAATAATACTGTCATATTCATTCCTCTGTACCAAAGAAAGCCAAAAGAGGATAATACTGGCACTAACAGCCCGAGTAATTCGTGATCAACTATATAATTCATTTGCGTATTGACTTTGTTCTTGTATAAATTCTTCTACACACAGATATTGATGAATGTAAAGAGAAGAAAGCCTGCCAGTGCCCTGAATGCAGCTGTAGGAATACATGGGGCAGTTATGATTGCACTTGTAGTGGGGACCTGCTGTACATTCGGGACCATGATACTTGCATAAGTGAGATCCCTTGCAAATTTTTGCTGCTCAGCTTATGTTTACACTGTACATATCCTATAACCTGATTTCATGTGCAGGTAAGAGAGCGACTGAAGTAAAATCTGGTTGGACAGCTGTTTGGGTTATTTTGCTTGGATTGGCTATGGCTGCTGGTGGAGGGTATCTTGTGTACAAATACAGATTGAGGGTATATATAATTTCAAATCATAGTTTTTGCTTTTACCTTTGGCCTTTGAAGTTCACTGTTCTGCAATATTTTCGGTTGCCACTTTATCCTTTTGTGCCATAAATTTCTTATTACTCTTGTCTAGAAACCGTCAAGTCTTGAACATAACGAGAAGGAAAATTCATATCACAGTTCTATAGTATCACTCAACAATGGTCTGCAAAATCAACTCATCTTTGAAATTTTTTGGTCTCGAGGTCATCGGTGTATTTTTATTTCATGTCTTCTGAAAATTATTTCATTTCCATAAATCTTTCCGTATCTTCTGGCTGAAATTTCTAAACTTTGCTCTGACCAATTTATGTGATCGAAGGAACATAAGACCGACTCTTATTTTGCTTTCTTTTTTGCGGGAAACCCTCTTGTTCTTTTATTAAAAATCAGGTTTGAAGTTGGAAATGCATTAGTAGAAGGTTTTAAGATACCTTCACTTCCACTGTTTGCCTGTGCATTTTTAAGAATATAAATATCGGACACTCAAGAAGGCAGTTTCATTTCTTCTTCTGCATTTTTTCCCCTTCTGGGGGATCTCTAGTCTGTTGTTTACAAAATTTTTCAGTGTGCTTAGTTGTTGACCAGAAAATTCGTGTATGTTTCTTACATCTCTCTTCTGTTGCATTTCCAGTCGTACATGGACTCGGAAATCAGAGCTATAATGGCACAGTACATGCCTCTGGACAGTCAAAATGAAGTTCCGAATCACGTCAGCGACGAGCGTGCTTAAAAGTGAAGCTCGATCATTGTTCATACGAAAGAGGTATGCGGGGATCATGCACCCTCCCCCCTTTGTGTCACCAGCCAAGTTTTTGAAGGTAGAATTGTCTTTGTAAAATTGTTGGATAATAAGTGAAATGAGAGATTGATTATTCTGATATCCTTGAAGACATAGCCTTTCCTCGAGATTGTGTTCGGGGTGCAGTAGAAAAGAAGGATTAGGTTGAATTGTGTACATGTTAGCATGCAACAGCCGACAGATTATGCCCCCTAATGACTTCCACACTTGATTGCATGTTTCTTGATGTAATAGGGAGAGTCTCTAAATTATTAGTTCGGACGTGTAAAAGTTGGGTTTTAAATTTAATTCATATTCCTACCTGCTTCAGTATTATGTAGAACGTTGGAGATGTTCAGGGAGTACAAATTTTAGGTGGAAAAACTATTAACCTGCATAAAGTCCCAGGGATTGCTTTCATGATTTTTGTAGTCCTTTGAATTGTTCAAAATTTTATTTTTCCCCTGAAATTATACTGTTGTGAAAAAAACAATCAGGTAATAGCAATAAATAAAATATACATGGAAAGGCTTACCATGTACATATTTCTGTACGGAAACCCATCCAATTATTTTAGGTAATTATCAATTATAATGTTTAGAAGTGGTGAAAGTTTCTTACTGAAGATGGGTTAAACTCAAGTAACAAGAAAAGTAAAAGCAAATTATTTGGGTTTTTTTAATGTTCCAGTTTAATCCAACCGGGATTCCTATATTTGATTAAATACTGTAAAAACAACCCTTAATTTTTTAATAATAATCCATAAAACCAGAAGCTATTCAGCGCATACATACATTCATCCACCTGATTGTTATGTAATTGAATTCAGCCTTCTGTTTTTCTCCCACACCAAAACTTTATTCATTCATGGCGGGATTTCCAAATTGCGACATGGAGAGCCAGTTTTCTTTCAACTATGAAAGAGAAGAAATAAACGCGGCCATCACTTTGATGATGCTATCCCGCGACTATCGGCCTAAGAACACCACCCCCACCACCGAAAAAGATAAAGAAAGCAAACCGGCCGCCGTCATTACCCCGAGTCCGACTATGATTGCTGCTACCCTGATGGGTGAAAACCAGCAGGATCAAACTCACCAGGTCAACAAATGTGGCAAATCTTTTACCTCGTACCAGGCACTTGGTGGCCACAAGACGTTCCACCGGAACAAGCCACCAACCACAACCACAACCACAACCACCAACGATTCCACCTTGCTTGCTCCGGACCCAAGTGCTAGGCTCCATCAGTGCTCAATCTGCAACAAAATTTTCTCTACGGGTCAGGCTTTGGGTGGCCACATGGGTAAGCACCTAGCCGAAAAGAGCAACGTGGTCGCTTCAGAAAGTACCTCTTCTAGCCATAGTAACAGCAACTAATGTGCAAAATCTCTAATGGTTGGACTCAATTTGACTTGGAGACTGGATTGTTGGTGAAGTGGTAAGTTCGGTATGAACTGTTTTGTTGGCTTTTATGTATGTTCTCTCTAGAAAAGAGTTCTAGGGTTCTTGTTGTTACAAAATATTATTATGCAGTGGAAATTATAACAGATTGTTTTCGTCCTCTTGGTGTTATTACAAAATATTATTGGGCAGTAGAAATTAAACAGATTGTTTTCCTCGTCATGGTGTTATTACAATATTATTATTATTATACAACTGGATAATATTTTGAATATTATTTTGATTAATTTATAATAAAAACTAGTTTGATTGTAATTTGCTCTTGAATGGTAATATATGGACCGACCACAAACAGATTCTTCAATATATATTTGAACATAACAAAATAATCAGTTCACGTTTTTTTTTTTCCTTTTTACTTTTTTTTAATGATACAATGGTAGTGGAGGGAGGGGTACATGGGATTTGAACACGAAAACTCCCAACGAAGAATTGAGCCTTAAATTATTAGGTCTACCCCCTTGATCCCAATAATTAGTTCACTTTGTTATGAACATAAAATAAAAATAGTTATTTACGAGGATAATATATAGACCGACAAAAAATAGTTATTTTATCATACAGAAATGAGACACTAATATAAGATGTGCGTAGAGAAGTGTTGCGATTGATCCACAAGCACTTCCATTTGACTTCACCTTTCGGCCATCATTCCACCACCTCCATTTTTTCTTCGCCACCACAACAGTGGCAGCTATTACTAATTGATTCCATATGTTTCACAATTTCTCGCTTCAAAAAATCACACCACCACCACCACCAAAAATAAAAGGGGAAAAAAAAAAGAATAATGCTATGTATGGTACTATAGTGGCCATCAATGTGACGTTAAATTAACAAGTTAAATTAAATATATGAGTAATTGGCCCAATTGAAAGCACCAGTTATTCTATAAATTGAATTACTTGCCGTAAAAAAAGACAGGCACTCTCTACAATTATGTCCATCAACGGTCATGCCCGCAAAATCAAAACATTAGTAATAGAATTAATTTATTTGAACACACAAGTGAGCAAATTACCCATGAAACGACTTTGATAGTTTGACCCCCCCTTTGAATTGTGCAAATGTAATAAGGTAATTTGAATCCTCTTTTGTCATAGTGTTTGATTATATGTATGTCCAAATAGCACGATTCTTAGTAATACCATGTTTATTTATATTGCTATTTGAATAGAATGACAAACAAAAAGTTAAATAAAATTGACACATGACATGATCTTATTTTTTAATATATCACATCACTTTTACATCAATGGTAATCACATGAGTCACATGTCTATTTTGTCACTCTCTTTGTCTATTTTTTTTGTCCAAATAGAATTATTCATTGAAAAATATACCATACAAACGGTACATTATTGATTATTATTGTGCCAACTGATGGACCAATAAAAACAAAACATCTCCCCCTAAATGTGAGCAATGTTGCCAACTACTTACAGGAGAAAATATTCCTTATTTACTTATGATTACCATAACCACTTTAAACAAATATTAGTCGAACTCCAGTAATTAAATCTGCCTTATATCCGAATCCAATTAGGATTTCCCCTCTCTAATAGTTGCCAAAATCTGTAAAGAAAAAGCCCTATATATGTTGACATTAATTCACTACTTGAATTCACTACTCATATCCACCCCCCCCCTCCTTTCAATTTCCATAATTAATTAACGTTCCTGAATCAGTCACCCTGGTCGGCCTCTGTTTAATTCTATCATCATTCATCACACACTTGTCTGAGAGTTAATTTGTAAGTTCGTCCATGGCGGAACTTGGGTACCAAAACCCAAGCCCAACTGAGACTGCTCTTTTCCCTTTCGACCCCAACCCCAGTACTGAAGAAGAAAACGCCGCAATTGCCCTCTTGATGCTATCCCGCGATACTCGCCCCTTGTACGCCAACATTACCACTACTGCCGCTGATTTCATTACTAGTAATAGTGCAAGAACGTCGGATTCTTCGTCTTCCGGCGATGTCAACAAGGCTATTAATACTGAATTTTCTTATGGTCTTTCTGTTACTCTACCGGGTAAGAAACAGTTTCACGAGTGTGACGTGTGCGGCAAGTTATTTGGGTCACACCAGGCTCTCGGCGGCCACAAAACACGCCACCGGAAAAGGGCGTCGCCCAACAGTAGTAGCATTGGTTCCGTCGTGATTTGTGACATGAATATTAATTCTGGTGGCCGTGTCGACCGGAGTGATAGGCTCCACCAGTGCGCAACCTGCTACAAGATTTTTCCGACAGGCCAGGCTTTGGGGGGGCACATGAGGAAACACTTCGTCAGAAGCCTAATTAACGGCGATAAGAATGCTTCAGAAGACGGTACTGGCAACAACAACAGGAGGGTGAATCTGAACTTTGATTTGAACCTGCTTCCGCCCGACCCGGAAGAAATTTACTTGGCTTCGGGTTACTGCATGAATATCCAGAATATTGTTGGTGATCAGAGGGAAGATGAGAATCCCAATATACCTTCCAAGAAACTGCGTTTGGAATAGAATGGAAGTGATTCACAGAGATTAATTCAAGACAGTTTTGTTGTGGTTAATTTGTTACACATGAAATTTGTTAAAATGACTTATTATAATTTCTCTAGCTACCTTCTGGGATTGTAATGGCTATGGTGATTGCCGAATTATTATATATGGTACAAAATCGACCGATTTTCTCAAGTTGAACGAATTTGAAAGAATTGTTACACATGAAGAATTCTATCAATAGTATGCTTAATTGCTATCGTTTAACAAATTTAATCACTAATATTAAGTTTTATATATGCTGCAGGTTATAAGACAATTTTCTCTTCTCTAAATTGGCCTTCGTATAAAAACTTACCTGTGTCATTATTAAAAATTTTCAAGCACCTCCCGGAAGTGCTGTCACAGCACCTCTTACCCCATGTAGTATGCATTGATGCACGCCACATGTATTTCAAATTCACGTGGCGTGCATTAATGCATGCCACATGGGGTAGGAGGTGTTGTAACAACACTTTCGGGAAGTGTTTGAACATTACCGGTGTCATTATTTATAAAAAAATATAATGCAAATTTTTAATACTAATTCAACAAAGATAAATATGGTACTTAAACAAGTGTACGGGTGAACAGTGAGAAATGTTCGAATATACTATACATTGACATAGTACAATTTCTATGGTAAAGAAAAAAAAATTAATAATAATATATTTTTATATATTATGTAAAGAGATTGATAATAACATGCATAACCAACTTGTAAATCTAGACAAACCGGTGAACTAATTAGTAAATTAACGAGAAAATGTAGCATTACTCTTTCCGTACGAATATTGATAAATTTTTATATTAGTTCACCGATTGTATATTAACAATAAGGGTAAAACTAGGGGTGGACGTCGAACGGATCGGGTCGGGTTTGGGCCCAACCCAAACCCGACTCAACAGTTTGTCGAGTTCTAGGTGTGAAACCCGAAACCGAACTGACCCACCATGGGATGGGTCGGGTCGGTTTCGGGCCTTTTATTTAATTTATGAATTTTCCCTTCTACCGCTTAGGCCCAAATTTTAGAACTCAAAATCAGATCCAAGAACATAACAAAACCCTAATTAAAAGCAAGCATACTCCCTACACTCCCTCACTCTCAGACTCAGTTCTCTCTCTCTCTCTCTCAGTTTTCTCTTGAGACTCGGTGGTGGAGGCGACGACAATGGTGGTCAGCGGCGGCGGAGGCGGCGGGTAGAGCAAGGATTTCAATTTTTTTGATTTTTGAATTTGCACCTTAAAGAAAACTAATCCTTGAAGCAGCGGCGGCGACGGAGTAGCAATAGAGGCAGCTGAGGCAGGGGTGGAAGGGAAGAAGTAGCCAAATTAGTGTTTTAAACTTTCCATTTGAGAATTGAGACTGTGACTTGAATTTGGCCATACGTAGACTCTAGTGTTCTTGAGAATGTTTTGACTCGAGTGTGAGCTCTTGTGTACAATTGAAATAGTGAAAAAGTGAAATTGTCAAAAGGAAAAATAAATTAGCAAAGAATCAAACAAACGATATTGTGACCTTCAAACAAAACAAAAAACGATTTTGTGAAAAAAAAATATATATATATAAAACCAGTTAAAACCGAGTCGGGTTCACCGGGTTGACCCGGGTTGCAGCGAGTCAACCCGGTACCTGACTCGACCCGGTCGGTTCCTCTACCTTCCCACCCGCCAACCGACCCGGGCCGACCTGACTTGACCCATTCGGGCCGGTTGAGTCAGATTCGGCGTTTTTCCGGATCAGATGCCCAGCCCTAGTTAAAACTGTCTATTAAGACATTTAAATAATTTGAGATCCAGTCACCTGAGATCAGCAGGTATAAGATTGTAAACCAGTGAACTAATTGGTAAAACAATAGGCTGGGAAATTTAATTAGCACTACTCTTTCCGCATGAGTAATGATAAACTTTTATATTAGTTCATCGGTTATGTATTAACAAGAATGGTAAAACTGTCAACTAAGGTATATTTTAAATAATTTAAGCTTTAGATATTTTAAAGTTAAAATTGTAAATCGGTGTTGCGTATTAGCCTGTTGTTCTTTTTGCAAATGAGTCTAAACCTAAATTTTCCCTGAGGTTCCAAATCCTCTTGCTAATGGCACAAAAATCCTTAAATTAACACAACAATAGAACACTTAAATTTACTATATATTAATTAAAATTACTACAGTAATCTTGGCAAAAAAGTTAATCGATCGAGCAAACACCAAATGCTAGTGTCGTAATGGCATCATAACTATTATAACAGATGGCGACATGGTCTAATATCAACCGTTGATATGGTACTTGATCAAAATTGAATAAAATATTGTCCATTAACAATTTTTTTTTTCTTTTGAAAACCAACAAACTAAAATATTGAAGAGGATAATTAAAATTATAACAAAAGAAGAAAAGTACTTAATTATAATATACACCTATTTCAATATTCATCTCCAGGATACATACACAATTCCTAGCTAGCCTGTTGCAATCAGTTTATATATTACAAAATCCATTCATTATAGTTTGTTAGATCATGAGATCATATTTCAACGGCTATAAATTAACAAAACTATATACCGCGTTTGTTAAGTAAAACAAAAATTAAACTCAAGTTAATAATTAACTAAACCCAGTAAGTCTTTTCAGGATCCAAATCCAGTTAGGATTACTTTAAGAAACACCCTATAAATGATCATCACTTGAACTCACCTTTTCATATTGTTTCCTTTCCTCACCTAACATAACAGTATCGTCGTTGTTGAGATTGAGTTCATCCATCCATGGCAGGACTTGGATGCCAAACCCCAGTTGAGAGTAATATTTTCCCTTTCGACTGCAGATAGGAAGTTGCAGTTGTAGATTCCGGCGACATCAAGAAGATGAGGATTAGGGTTTGTTATCCTATTATTACTTTCATTCTGGCGCCGGCCGGGGTCAAGAAAGAATCCACAGGTGTGACGTCTGCGGCAAGTCCTTTCCATCGCACCAGGCTCTCGGCGGACACAATACCAGACACCGGAAAAGGGCTCCCTCCATTACCCCTTCTAACGTATCTGGTGATCAATATCTCAATCCAAGCGGCAGGCTCCATCAGTGCTCGACATGCAACGAGATTTTTCCGACCGGCCAGGCTTTGGGCAGCCACATGAGGAAGCACTGCTTTGTCCACGAAATTGACAGTGTCAAGAAGAGTAGCTCAAGCGTTTCTGAAAGTAATAATAATGGGCAGACCCCACATGACTTCGACTTGAATGTTGTCTTCGTCAATCGTCCCGCGTCCCCGGAGATTAACTTGGATTTGACCCTTTCTTGCGGCAAGAGAGTGCAGCAGGTTCTTGGCGAGAAAGAAGTGGAAAATCCCGTCCCACGCAAGAAACATCGTTTGGTATGGTAACAATTGATTACATGTCTTATATACGTTCTCTAGAATAAAGATTAATTTCTAGGGTTCTTGTTGCAACATCAACATGGATACCATTTCGAATTTGTCTTGTGTAACTTTTGATTAATTCGTGGGATTGTCTTCACAATTTGTTGTCGTGTTTTTTTACGAATTATATATATGATCATGCAATTGATTAAGAATGTTAATTAGTCAATTGATATTCATGATTGCTAGTTCAATTTCAAATTTATGCAGTAATTTAATTACTGGTAAAAAATAAAAGTAACATATACATGGCGTATGATTGGTTTGGAAGTAATTAAAACCTTGAATCTTGATTTCAAGGAGAAAAGAAAAAGGGATTTTTGGTCAATAATTTATTAGGGTGGATGTTTATGAGTAGTTTGGTTTGTTATAATCTGATCATTTTCTAATATGATAGAATTCAATTTTCGAAAAAATGATCACCATCACCGCAACTTTAACCTGGCTTGTGGAAATTAATTTTGGCAGATATATGTGAAGTAACTGTTCAATATTTCATATTAAAAGCAAGAGGAATGATCTCTGATATTTGGAGGAGATCTAAGCCCCTGCTTCCAAGGTGACAGTAGTACTTGAGGCAAGGTGTGTCAGATGTCAATGTGACACGGTCACGTAATTAGAGAAATATAATCTCGTTTAGTGTAGCAGAGATTACCTCTCTTAAATGCAAATCACATGAAATAAATAATTTTGCTTACTTTTAAAATTTGTGCATTAAACCTAAAGATAATTTTACGTTAACGTTATGGTTACACATGAAATTTGTTAAAATGATCTCTCTAGCTTCTGGGATTTTTTTGCACAATTGGCTATGGTGATTGCCAAATTATATATGGCTGAAAATAGAGCAATTTTCTCAAGTTGAAGGAGTTTAAAAGAATATGAAGAATTCTATATATCATGCGTATTAATAAAGATGGTATGCTTGCTATCGTTTAACAAATTAACCATTCTATATATATGCATGCTGGTAAGACGATTTTCTCTTCTCGAAAAGGCCTTGTGATATCATTAACTGTTGAAGATAAATATATGGTACTTGTTGAAGTGTACTGTACTGAGCAGTGAAGACATATTTGATGCTCAAGCTGGATATTTGATCAATTTCAGCATGGAAATTTAAAATTTTTGTTGCACATGGTAAGTCTAATTAAATTAAAATTCTAAATCCACAACCTTATATACTTAATGGCATGCAACTAAATATGTGTAGAGTTTGTGCTATTTGAAATAAGAATACATACAAAAAGTATAATAATAGCAAAATTGATGTATTGTAGAATTTTATTTTTCAACACATCACATCAGGTTTACATTAATGATAATGGTACATGAACCATGTGTCAAATTTGTCACTCTTTATTTACTTATTTGTCCAAATAAATTATTCATATATACCAGCGTACTACACAAGAAAGTACATATACGAGAAAGTTCTCCCATATTATTATGTGAAAATATGGAAGTTGTAATAAGAATCATCATAAGAATTTCAGGGTTCCCTTCCCCAGAAAAAAATAATTAAATAAACATAAAAAATTCGAATAACATTTGTTAATCAACGTAAGATCCATTACCTGGCCTGTGTCAAATCAGTTTATAGATTACAAAATCCAGTCATTATTACAGTTTGTTAGATCTTGAGATCAAATTTCAACGGCCATAAACAAAACTATATACTGCGTTTGTTTATAATTAATTACTTGTTAAGTAAAACATATTAAACTCAAGTTAATAATTAACTAACCCCAGTAAGTCTTTCCAGGATCCTAATAGGATTACTCTTTAATTTAAGTTACACCCTATAAATGATCATTAATTGAACTCACCTTTTTATATTTTTTCCTTTCCTCATCCATGGCGGGACTTCGATGCCAAACCTAGTACTTCAGAGTAATATTTTCCCTTTTGAAAATATAATGCAGAAAGGAACTTGACGATTCCAGTGACATCAAGAAGACGAGGATTAGAGTTTGTTATCCTATTATTACTTTCATTCTGGCGCCAGCCGGGGTCAAGAAAATTAAAAATCCCAGAAGCTAGTCCGTGGCAAGTCCTTCTTGTCGCACCAGGCTCTCGGCAGACACAAGACCTGACATTGTAAAAGGGCTTCCACCAACTACATCTCTGATCCTAACGCAACTGATAGGCTCCATCATCATCAGTACTGCTCAACGTGCAACAAGATTTTCCCAAAGGGTCAGGCTTTGGGAGGCCACATGCGGACACTTTGACAAAGGCGATCGACAACACACCAACGAGGCAATCACTTCCCAAGGCGGCTCCATTAATGTCAACCTTTTCCCCTCGGAGCAGCCGGACATTTGCTTCGATTTGAACATACAGATTGCAACTACCGAAAGATCGAGCTCGTCTAATATAGCTAGGGGCCGGGTGAACTATTCTCCGGGAGGAGTTCATTAATTTGTATGTATTTCTCTAGAAAGCATACTAAAACTTCCCAGGGTTCTAACTTCATGTAATTTTACTATGTAATAGAAAACCAATATTTTTTACGTACTCTACTTTTGGAATTGTTTTTGTTCTCATGTTGTTTTATACAGTATATATTATATATGCACTGTTGGTTAATAAATTGCCAATCATATTGTATGCATTTGTATTCTTGTATTAAGATTCAAGCACCGGAAGTTGAGTGCCGGTATCAGGCTGCTGCAGCAAGAAGGGATGAATCGGAACTTTGATCTGAACCTCTTCCTCTGGGAGCAGAACGAGATTTACATGGATATGAATATGATAGAATTGCTTGCGATCATCGCCAGGATAGAGAGAATCCCATTTCCCTTCAAGAAACAATGGATATAATTGGTATGGAATGAACTATTTTTTACATGAATTTTATTCATGATTGCAACTTCTGTTTGCATGTATATTTTCTCTAAAAAACTTTCTAGGGTTCTCTTAGTCATTAATAAAATAACGATTCTTCCACTTTTAGGAATTTTTTTCATGTTACATTAATTATTGTTGGATATATTACATATTTTGAAATTAAGGGTCTGTTTGGTATTGTTTATAATTAGTTTAGTTTATAATATATTTTGAAATTTAAATTTTGAAGACATGTGGCTTAATTTGATTGGTTAAATTTTAAAAAGTTGTTATTTGATGTGTTTTGGGAGTGAGGTGTCAATGAGAGAATTTGACAAGTGTCTTAAGAATTTAAAATTCAAAATGTGTTATAAACCATTTTGTTTATAATCAATATCAAACGGACCCTAATTTGTTTTTTACGTTGAAAAAATAACTAACTTGGCCTCTCAACTGAATTAATTTTTAAAAAATTATTCCACCATGCAAATCTTGATTCTCATCAAAATTATTTAACAAACATTTTATACTTGAGCTTGCTTTTTTTTATATTTAAGAAAAATGACAATAACCGCCCAGATTCTTCATTCTACTATCAACTAGACGTTTTATACTTGAGTTTGTTTAATTTTTTCTTTAAGACAGAAATTTAAAAAAAAAAAAAAAGAAGAAGAAAAGAAGAAGCTGGCACTGCTTCCCAATTAATAGATTTGGGTTATTTTATATTCTATTTTATATTCTATTTTAATGCTGGCTAGTGCCTACGTCTTTTTCAGAATCTCTTAGCTAGTTTCTTCTAAAACCTTTCAGGGGAGAAAATAGTCGGTATTCCATATCAATTAACAATCTTATATGGATTTAAGTGGATCAAAAACTCCTAAAGTAGCTGATTTTTTTCCTTTTTAGAAAGTTGTAGAGAAATTTGATTAACATGCTTCTAGAACCTTCTGGAGAGACTGTATCTACAGAAGCTGTAGAAAATGCTACATTCTTCTAAAACCTTTTAGAGAATTGTAGAGAAATCAGGTTAACTAGCTTCTTGAGAAATGTATATATGAGTGTGGGTTAAATGTGCAAAAGTCGACTATGTCATCTATAATGATGACAAGATATGCACGAGAAGGACATATGATCGATTGGGATGTTATGAATGAAAATTTACGTTTTTCATTTATAGAAAACAGAATAAACTTTGTTATGACAAGATATGCAGGGCATATGATCCATTTGGATGTTATGAATGAAAATTTTATTTTTCATTCTACGAGTCTAAATTAAGTCCGAAAGCATCTAATATGTCTTAAAAGATGGAGCACTATCGTGATCAGAAACGACCCTATTTTTAAATTATTACAACACAATTGAAATGAGCAGAGATCTCAATGCCACGCTAGATAAGTATTTGGCCAAAGTGAAGCAACTTAACAAGAAGGTTGTTGCCTTATTGGGGTCCTTTGGGAATTGGATTGGAGGAACATTTTAATAGGGAAAATGTTCCTTACACATAAGAGCTACACCGACCAACTTGCCTCAGCAAAACTCCCCATTTGGGGATATTATTGAACTGGATGTTGGTTCAGGACACAACCAGGCCATACTATGTAAAATTAAGATTACCTGTTTGTATCCTGAACCAACATCCAATTTAGTCATCCAAATGGGGTGTTTTGCAGAGGCAAATTGATCGAGTTTAGCTTTTATGTAAGGAACATTGCCCTATTAAAATGTACTATCTGATGTGGCATCGAGAACTATGGTTGTCTCAATTGCGTTGTAATCATTCAAAACACGATTGGTTTCCGATCAAGATGGTGCACCATCTTGTAAAACCTAGCTAGCTAGTCAATGCTTTCGAACGTAGTTTAGACTCATAGAACAAAAAATGTAAATTTTCATTCATAAAATCCCAATGGATCATCTGCCCTACATATCTTGTCGTAACAGAGTTTATTATGTTTTCTGCAATAGTAAGAGCATCTCCAATGCTTAATCAATGTCGAATGTCATGGTTCAAAATTCAACATGAGAGAGAGAGAGAGAAAAAGGAGAGAGAAATTGAGTGGGAAGAGAGAGAAAAGTGAAGAAAAATAGAGGGAAATTCAAAAAGGAAGAGAGAGATAGAGACAAATTTAAAAATAATAATAAAATAATAATTGAGATGGTGAAGAAGAATATAAATAAATGACATTGCACATCACACGATGAAGAAAAAGTGGGGTAAAAGAGATTAAAGTGATTAAAAGAAAAAGAAAATGGGAAATATATGAGACCCATTATTTTTTTTTTTGTGTGTATCTCTCTTATGTTAAACTTTGAGCCATGACATTTGACCTTAACTATGCATTGGAGATACTCTAAATGGTTACATATGCACGTCCCATCTCAAGCGATGGAGGCTATCAATGCTCAACCTACAACAAGGTGTTTCCCACCCACCATGAATCTGGTTGTATTTATGTCCTCTAGAAAGCATTAAGTTTTTTAACTTTCTAGAGTTCCTAGTTTTATATGTAATAACAAACGTTTTTTCCCTCTAATTTTTGGAATTCCTTTCATTATTATGTTGTTTTGTTCAATATTACTTGCACACATAAACTATTCTAATATTAAGACGGCAACCTATATATACCTGTTATCGTTGAAAAAATTATTATTAAGTTTGTATTTCAAGGTTATCAATTAACAAGACCCTCCTTCAAAAAAATTAGTAAGAAGAGCCAAGACCAATTTTCCGTTTTTCTGAAGATATAACTTGCCCACAAATTGGAAAACTAAGTGGTGCTGTTTTTCTCTATATATTATTAATGTTGTTGTTGTTCAACAAAGATCAATGTATACATGGTTTGTACTAGTGAGTAGTGATTGAGACACCTAAAACTGGTTATAAAATTTAACGATAAGAAATGTATTTTATTTTTGAATTGTATCAATTGAATTATATTAAAAATTTTGACACTTTCAAGAGGTACAATATTGAATTACAATATGGGATTGAAACCTCCAAGATAAAGCATGTGAACCCATAGATATTGATGAAGGGAGTGGTCAAATACAATAAAATTTGCGAATATTCAATTTCATAATATGTTAAATTAATTTGCAGTGGTGTGATAATAATACCGTAATGTTACAGTAAAATCTCAAGCGTAACCGTATTATAATTATAAACAACTCAATTTGACCACACTATGTCGTTATATCCTTGCCCTAAGCACTTACCGTATAATTGTTATGGAAGTAAATCCAACTAAGTAACTAAAGATTATGATTGATTCACACCCAAATAATTTCATCAACGGCTCTAATTAATTGTATGTAATCTCTTGCCGGCATAGTTCATAGTAAGTACCCGAGTTATTAATAAATAAATTAACTCACAAGTTAATTAACCCGAGTGCTACTGGGCTCGAGTCAAGCATTTTCGAGTCACGTGCTGGCAGTTCGAAGATCACGTGATAACCCGATTGGGGTTTCCTTTCAGTTTTCCATTTTTTTAACCAATTAACTAATTTTACAAGTCAAAACATTACCACACAATGTGTACGGTATGGTTTATATGGGGGCCCAAAAAAAGCATACACCACTAGACATGTACAGGATAAAATTTGACCACAGAGGCTTAATTGTTGCGCGCGCGCACACACATATATATATATATATTATGACTTATCCCTCCGCTTAGAGCTTGTTTGATGCTCTTTATTTACTCTTTTTTAGTTAAATTTATAATTTTTTCTATTATTTATTTGATATTTTCTTTGACAACTGCTCAATTAGAATTGTATATTTTACACTTCTTTACATTTTCAATACACATTTTACCTCCTTTCTCATTATAAATTCAACAAAAAAAGAACAAATAAAGAGCTTGAAATAACACCCCAACTGTACTCAACAGATTAATAGTATTGTGTTTCTCACAGTGCTAACTTACAGTCCAATATGCTGCCAGGGCTTCGAAATTCCATACCACGACGACGACAGCAAACAAACTGACGACATTGAATCCGCGGCCCTGGGCCTCCTTATACTATCTGATCACTCTCCTAGGGTTCGTGCGAGAACCGAACCACCACCTTTAGCCCCCACGTTTGTAACGTGTGTGGCAAGTCCTTTCGGTCGCACCAGGCACTCGGCGGACACAAAACAACCCCACCGCAAAATTAGGACTCCGTCCCCTACCGTTTCTAACGTGTCCCGCTATCGGTTCCTCAATCCAACTAATATAAGCGGCAGGCTCCATCAGTGCTCAACATGCAATGAGATTTTTCCGACCGGTCCAGCTTTGGGCGGCCACATGCGGAGACACTACTTGGTCTCAAGCGCTTCATCCCATGACCAAATTAGTAACTGCAGTAACGGCCAAGTGAAATTAACATGGATTTGACGCCTAGTTGTAGCCAGAGTATGCAGCAAGACGTTGGTGACCAGAAGAAGGTGGAAAATCCCCTTCCATGAAAGAAGCAGCGTTAATCTGATACAGAATTTTTTACTATATATATACACCATTTTGAATGTGTCTTGTGTGAGTTTATGATGATTCTCGTGTATGTGGGATTGTTAATTTTCGCAATTAATTATATTTTGCTTTCGATCGAGTATGATCGATGCAATTTATAATTAATATATTTGATAATTAATAATGTTGTTAGTTTTCCAAACTTTTGCACATTAATTGAGTTGGTAATTGTCTCCTGAACTGCATACGCCGGCAGCGCACGTGGAGGAATAATTAATTAATGGTGTCTTGCATTTGAAAGTTTTACTGCACGACTAATTTGACCCTATTTTTTCTTAAACGGGAGAACATTTTTTCTTAAACGGGAGAACATGAAATTGAACTTCGGGTTGGTGTGGGGTTGGTGTGGAAGAAGATATTGTATTTTATTTCTTTACATTATATATTATATTACATTACATAGATAATTTTTATTTAAAATGCCGGGACTAGAATGTCTTTCTTTAAGCAGTAAATTGCGAAAAGTATAGTTATATCTCACTACAATTAATAATTATTAACTACACCACATTTTTAATTAAATTTCTTAATTACAAATATGGTTATAAGTAAAATGACATAAATATCCGTTCACCATCTATCACATGCCACAAAATGGGGAAAAAAACAGCAAAAAAAGAAAAAGAATACACCACACATAAACCATTGTTTATTTGCTTAAACCACAATAATTATGAACCCTAAAATGATAATCACAAACATAATCATGTTTAATGATGGAAGAAAATAAAGGTAACATTGAAATTGAACTAGAGTTCAACAGAAAATTGCTACAGACTCGAGCGTAAGATAAAATTTTATTGATTTTTCTTGTAGGTATTTAAATTGTAAGAATTAAGTGAGTGCACACGTAAATTTTTTCTGTCTAGAACCCCGGTTTTTCCGCCTTCTTTTTTCTTCCTTTTTTCCTTTATATTTATATATAAGTTGGAATGGTCTGCAGGGTATGAACACCAGGTTTGCAGGGTATTAACACGATTACAACCAACAAGACCAATATGAATTTAGTTTTAGTCGTCGTCATCCATCTAGAAGGCTGATTATATTAGTTCTTGGGATCTTCAATCTAACAACATTACAATTTGTCATTTTTTCTACAGTTTGTCATGAACTTACGGGGTGGGTGGGTGGATTTGGAGCTCTGGGTGCATGAGGAGAATGCGGATGAAAATTAAGGGATGCAGCTATTTGATTTTTGACATTTTATTTTAAAGTTTGAGGTTATATTTTTAAAGAAAATGTGGTGTATTTAACAAAATTATATTTTAATTCTGGTGTAAATATAATTTGGTGTCTTTTTTTTTTTTTTGAAAAGATATAATTTGGTGTCATTAGTATTTATTGTTGTGTATATATAACCACCATTGCGAAAATTTGGAACACTATGATTTCTTTTTCTTCCTTTTTCTTTTTTTCCTTTCTAGAGAAAATATATTGATATCTCTCTTTTGTTAAATACATCACATTTTATTTATACTAATAGTCTATGAATTTTAATTGTTTGTGTTTATCTTTATATTCTTAATATTTTTATCCCACTCTTTTTTCACAATGTTTTTCAATTAGTACTTTTTAAATATCAAATAATGTTTTTTTGTCTCTTTCGCTTGTAATAGTGGTTAGGTTTCATGTCCCCTCTCATTTTGTACTTTTTTTTTACTTTTTTTTTATATTCATATATAAAAGAGTAGGGGAAGCGAAACCCCCTCCTCTGGGCCAAGATGGAGGCTTAAAAACCTCTTCAATTTACAGTCAGAGATTTCTCAAGAAAAAAATAAGAATAATGATTATTTCGTCCAAATTGAGAAAAATAATAAGCAATAATTGCACTTAATTATTTGTTTTCTTTTTAACTTATTTGTTATATTTAAAGACCTTCTTAATGAAAATTTAGAATGGAAACATTCATTGAGAATATCATACGCTAGTAATTAATTAGCAAGTCGAGAATGAAAATGTTTTTCAAAAAAGTACAAACATAAATAAATATTCATAAATAAAGTTTCATAGTGCCTTTTCTTTCTTTCTTTGTCATCATAATTTTTTTTTTTAATTATCAAATTAACCAACCACATTTGGAAGGACATATATAGTAATCCCTCACTAAATGTAAATAGTCATTTTAAATTTAATCTTTTCCCTTTTTCTTTTCTAAATTTTCTGTGTGTGTTTATATCTCTTTGGAAGTGCCTAGAGTATTCGATTGAAGTTCCATTGAAAACAACGTTAGTAAAATTTTAAAATAGACATATAATATATAGAAAAAATAAAAAATGACCTACTTCCTTCTTTCTCTCTCTTTCCCTCTTTCTCCTTCTTCTTTCTTCTTCATTCGTCAAAGACACTCAAAGAAGAAAAGAAGAAATTATAAGTAATTCATCCGTTGTGCATTATAAGTTTCTTACCTATAAGTCTTTAAAGAAAATTAAAGCAAGTTAAGAATATACATGTAACAACAACAAAAACAACAACAATAAATAACATAAAATTTAGAATATAATATAAATGTCTTTTAGTGCAATTTTAGGATTATAGGGATGGGGATGATGGATCGAACTTGGGTCAAATATCCCAACAAGTATATATCTTTATCATTAGGACATGTTTCCTTGATCAATTTAAAATATGAACGTTAAAATTTAAAAACGAATGGTGGTGGGTACTTGTAGTGGTAATATAAATATCCGTGATAAATAGCGCGAAATCTCTACATTATAAAAGGAGGAGACTTTTGATCACTGTTTATAACACATCACATCGTGATCTCGTGCCCAAAATTTTTCTTTTCTTTTCTTTTCTTTTCCATTTCCATTTTCCCTTTTCTTTTTCTTTTTTAATACAATTGGAGAATTTCGGGGCCATAGATTCGAATTCAAGATCTCGTCTTAAGAAGATGCGTTTTTAGTTTTATTTTCGGTACAAGTTGTTTGTTAATTTCATTTTTTTTTCTTCTTCTTTTGGGGCCTTCTCTTTTATTTATTATTTTTTGAGATTATTTGTTCAGATAAATCCATTTACGTTTTTAACATACACATCACTACAATTATAAAGTAAAATACTATTTGTAAGTAATTATTCGGATAATGTTTTACAAAATTAGAGTAAATTTACAATCTTATCCCCGTGTATTGTGTGATATGGGAAAAATAATAAATGAAAGATTAGAAGTAAGTAACTAACTAAAAAATTTGAAAAAGTTTAGTGATTCAAAATGTAAATTACCCATATAAAAGTTTCCCGTCTAGTGGCGCGTGAATTGCCACACTTGGATAGGATATACTTTTTTTTTCTTCATTTTTTTGGGGGGGGGGCGGGTTGGGGGCAACTTACTTTCTATCAGCTAGGAAGAATCAAGGATAATTTTCACGCTAATTCCCCAACAATAGAATTAATTAAAACTATAGTAATCTTGGCAAAAAAGTTAATCGAGTAAACACCAAATGCTAGTGTCGTAATGCAATCATAATTATTATTGCAGACGGTACGTGATGTGGTCTAACATCAACCGTTGGTATGATCAAAATTGAATAAAATGGCTCCATTAAAAAATTAAAATATTGAAAAGGACAATTAAAATTATAACAGACGAAGAAAAGTACCTAATTATAATACACCTATTTCAATATTCATCTCCAAGATACATACACAATTTCCATTACCTAAGCTTGTTGCAAATCAGTTTATAGATTACAAAATCCATTCATTACAGTTTGTTAGATCATGAGATCATATTTCAATGGCTATAAACAAAACTATATAGATACCACTTTTGTTTATTATTACTTGTCAAGTAATTAAAACAAAAATTAGACTCAAGTTAATAACTAACTAACCCCAGTAAGTCTTTTCAGGATCCAAATCCAGTCAGGATTACTTTAGGAAACACTCTATAAATGATCATCACTTGAACTCACCTTTTCATATTGTTTCCTTTCCTCACCTAACATAACAGTATTGTCGTTGTTGAGATTTGAGTTCATTCATCCATAGCGGGACTTGGATGCCAAACCCCAGTTGAGAGTAATATTTTCCCTTTCGACTGCAGAAAGGAAGTTGCAGTTCTAGATTCCGGCTACATCAAGAAGACGAGGATTAGGGTTTGTTATCCTATTATTACTTTCATTCTGGCACCGACCGGGGTCAAGAAAGAATCCCACAAGTGTGACGTCTGCGACAAGTCCTTTCCGTCGCACCAGGCTCTCGGCGGACACAAGACCAGACACCGTAAAAGGGCTTCCACCAACGTCTCCGTTAACATCTATGATCCTAACGCAACCGATAGGCTCCATCATCAGCAGTACTCAGCATGCAAAAAGATTTTCCCGACAGGTCAGGCTTTGGAAGCCCATATGCGGAAACACTTTGACAAAGGCGACAAGAACACCAACGAGGCGATCACTTCAGAAGGAGGCTCCGCCTCCTCCATTAACGTCAACAAAAGGGTGATGCGGAACTTTGATCTCAATCTTCTCCCCTCAGAGCAGCCGGACATTTGCTTCGATTTGAACGTACAGCTTGCTACCGATCATAAACATGAAACGGAGAGCGTCATTGTTTCAAAGAAACCGCGTTTGGTAATATAGAGTGAACTATATATCTCCGGGAGGAGTTCGTGACAGTTCTTATATATGGTTAATTTGTATGTATTTCTCTAGAAAGCATACTAAAACTTCCCAGGGTTCGGACTTCTTGTAATTTTACTATGTAATAGAAATTAAAACTATTTTTTTACTCTACTTTTGGAATTCTTTTTGTTCTCATGTTGTTTTACACAGTATTACATATGCATCGTTGGTTAATAAATTGCCAAATCATATATATTGTATGTATTTGTATTCTTGTAGTAAGATTCAAGCACAGGAAGTTTAGTGCCATAAGTACAATTTCAGGCAATGATGTAACATAACATGATCAAAATCATTAGTTATGTCAGAAAAAATATCCATCTTCAACTTGATCAGTATTGATCATCTCAAGAAAAGTTCACTACTTCGAAAAAAATTTTACACGCGTCAAGTATTCAAACTTGTTATATCAAGGGTTTAATTCCCCTCCACTCTATATTATACTTTCGTAAAAAAAAAATAGTTAAAATGAGAATCCCCGACATACCTTCCAAGAAACTGCATTTGGAATAAAATGGAAGTAATTTATAGAGACGAATTCAAGACAATTTTGTTATATATGCTTAAATATTTGTTACACATGAAATTTGTTAAAATGATTTATTCCAATTTTCTCTACCTAACTGCTGGGATTTTATTAGACATGTATCTCAAATTATCTTATATTGTTATATCAAGGGTTCAAATCCCTCCACTATTCAAACTTGTTATATCAATGGAGCATTAAATCATGCTAAATATCTACATGCATGAGGTTGTCCACCAGATTGTATTATACTTAATATATCGCAATAAATTAAATTAGAAACAAATTATCATGGTATGTGTATATGTGTGTGTGCGTGTAATTCAATAAAGTGGACAGTGGGTATCGATACAAGATGGTGGCTAGCTAGCATCGTCCTTCATATAATTACAAGTTCAATAATTTTCATATTTATGAAATAATTCAATTTTCATATATATATTGGTGAAACAATTCAGTAATTGTAAAATAAAATCCCAAATATATAACAGTAAATAACAACCCATGATTTGAAGTATATATATAGATATATATATTTATTAATTTATTTATTAATTTTTTTTTTTTGTACAAAGATTAACTCATGTTACTTAAAGCCGCGTGAAATAATTTCCATCTTTCACTGTATTTTTTGTTAAGGGGAAAGTCCCGAAGGCGTAACCCTCTGAGGGCGCCAGAGGCCCCTGACCCGACGGATTGTAAATCGAGAGATATGCACGAGTTGGTAGACAACTGAGGGAGAGGACCTAGGATTCAATCCCGTGTGACCGGGGGATTTAATTTATTCCCCACGTCACCTCAGCCCTTGCCAACTCGTCTGTATTCTAATCTTTCACTGTATTCTAATCCTATTAGGATCTTGCTTAGTTTCCAAAACCGGCCATATTCAAACACCCCCTCTGCAACACCCCCCGCCCCCCACCCTTCCATAAATTAATTAACCCTACATTACTACACACACGGTATTAGCATTCAACTTTCTCTCCCGGCCACTGATCAGTTCTCATTTTTTCTCCCAGTAATATTTTTAATTTCTTCAGTCTTCAATAATAGTTCGTTCATCCATGGCGGGGTTTCCATACCCCGACTTTGACAGTGAAAAATCAGACGTTGAATCCGCTGCAATTGCTCTCCTGATGCTGTCAAGAACTGAACCATCTGCCTTTGCCGACATCAAGAATCACCCCCATATCTGTAACGTGTGTGGCAAGTCCTTTCCGTCGCACCAAGCACTCGGCGGCCACAAAACAAGCCACCGGAAAAGGATTCCCTCCATTACCGCTTCTAACGTCTCTGGTGATCAATATCTCAATCCAAGAGGCAGG
Organism: Nyctanthes arbor-tristis; assembly: GCA_963692815.1. Taxonomy (NCBI): domain Eukaryota; kingdom Viridiplantae; phylum Streptophyta; class Magnoliopsida; order Lamiales; family Oleaceae; genus Nyctanthes; species Nyctanthes arbor-tristis. The sequence goes on from CAVNYN010201243.1 coordinate 36,547, forward strand.
CTCCATCAGTGCTCAACATGCAACGATATTTTTCCGACCGGCCAGGCTTTGGGCGGCCACATGAGGAAACACTACTTTGTCCATGAGATTGACAGTGCCAAGAAGAGTAGCTCGAGAGCTTCTCAAAGTAATAGTAATGAGCGGACCCACATGACTTCGACTTGAATGTTGTCTTCCTCGATCATCCCGCGTCCCCGGAGATTAACTTGGATTTGACCCTTTCTTGTGGCAAGACAGTGCAGCAGGTTGGCGGTGAGGAGGAGGAAGTGGAAAATTCCGTCCGATGCAAGAAACATCGTTTGGTAGAGTAACGATTTATTACATGTCTTAAATGCGTTCTCTAGAATAAAGATTAATTTCTAGGGTTCTTGTTGTTGCAACATCAACATGGATACGATTTCGAATTTGTCTTGTGTAACTTGATTAATTCGTGGGATTGTCTTCACAATTTGTTGTTGTGTTGTTTTACGAATATATATGATCGTGCAATTGATTAATTAAGAATGTTAATTTTGAATGTTGTGAATTAATTAGTAGTAAATTGATATTCATGATTACTAGTTCAATTTCTAATTTATGCAGATTTACTGGTAAAAAATAAAAATAACATATATATGGCATATAATTGGTTTGGAAGTAAAACCTTGAATCTTGATTTCAAGGAGAACAGAAAAAGGGATTTTTGGTCAGTAATTTATTAGGGTGGATGTTTATGAGTAGTTTGATTTTGTTAATCTGATCATTTTCTAATATAATATGGAATTCAATTTTCGAAAAGATGATCGCCATCACCGCAAGTTTAACCCGGCTTGTGGAAATTAATTTTTGCAGATATAAGTAATTATTCAGTATTCATATTAAAAGCAAGTGGAGTGATCTCATGATATTTGGAGAAGCCCCTGCTTCCAAGGTGACACTACTTCAGGCGAGGTGATGTTGGTGTGACGCTGTCACGTAATTAGAGAAAGATAATCGCACCTAGTGCAGCAGAGATTACCACAAATGCAAATCACATGAAATCAATAGTTTTGTTTAATTTTAAAATTTGTGCATTAGAACCTTAGAATTTTTATTTTTTATTGATAAGAAAAATCATATCTTATTTTTTGTTAATTACATCTAATAAAAAAGATAAAAATGATATTGGGGTAATGAGTGCCTGAGCGGGTTGGAGTGGAGGAGGAGGATGAAAAAATTTATTTATAGATATTTCTTATCAAAAATGTGGGGGGCAAGGATGTCTATTTCATAAGCAGTTAGTACCAAATTTGAGGGGAAAAAAATTCAAGCGACGAAACATACTAAAAAGATTAGACGAGTAAGCAGCTAAAAAAATAATTAATTAATTAATGGGAGTGAAATTGTGTAAAACCAAAAAAGTTAGGGATCCAAAATGTAAATTACCCATATAAAAGTCAAATTTTCAAAGGAGAGTATTACTCTCCCCTTAAAAGAGTACACCTTCTGTGTGGCTGCATGTGATTAGAGCTTGAGGGACCCTCAAGCCCTCAAGTCTCAATCAGATGTAGCCACACATGGTTGTACTCTCTTGAAGAAGAGAGTAATACTCTCTATAGCGGACTCGTATATAAGTTGAGTAGTGGCCATGAATGAATTGTCATCCTGGTGGGGGAGAATTCGTTGAATCACAATGTTTTTACTTTTTCTGCATCTAAAAAGTAAAAGTTACTTCTAAAATTATTTTGTCAAAATCTTGCTTGCTTAGAGAGTGTCATTTTAAAAAGTTGGGTTCTAGTAACACTATAAATTTTATTAACTACACTGCTACATGTTATTTGGATTTAACATCATTTATCTTTATAAATTTTTACCATCTTTAACTTTTTTGACATCATAACTTTATCTACAATTTTTTAATAATTAGTTTCTTAAAGAAATTTTTTAATAATTATTAGATCTTGTACACTGATGTTTTCCACAAAAAATTCCGTTAAAAGCAATCCTGGTTATTTTAAATAAGTATAATAATCTATATATATCTAAATCAAAAGAAGTTTCACCCGGTTTTCCCGCCTAAACTGCTGATGTCACTAATGATGTCATTTTCTTTTTTTTCTTTTTTTTTTTACCTCTTTCTTCCTTTTATTCTATTTTTCAATTATATCTCCAGTCTCCATCTTAGCGTTTATTCAATTTATCTTTATATATCAAACTCTCCCAATTTAATAAAATGTATTTTCTTTAGTCTCCAACATTACGTCATCTAGGTACAAATCTGAGCAAATAACATTTTGAAGGTCTCATTTTTCCTTGATTGTTATGTAGATAGATACTTACCATTGATTTACATCTCATCTCTTAATTTTTTTTATCTCTTTTTGAGTTTGGTAAATCAAAAAATGTTTAAAAGTTACGGATATGTGGCGTCAAATAGTGAAATCTCATCTGCCTCATTTTTTTATTTGGGACATATTTCTGCTGAATTATATATATCTACAGAAATTCAAATACTCTTTATTCACAAGTTGATCTTCTTTTGTGAATACAATATTTTACTAATAACATTATTACATAGAAATTAATATTAATAATTATTAATTAATTAACAGTATTAAATAATAATTACATCAGCATTTTATCACTAATGACACTTAGGGTGTAATGAGGAGTAGGACCGTCAATTAATTTGTACATGCTCCCTCCATCTCGATTATTTGATCCCATTTGTTTTTGCACAAGGATTAAGAAATATGTGTTAGAAAGACACATTTTGTTATTTTATTCCTAATATGTCTCTATTTAATGAGTAAAATTCAAAAATTAATAGTAATAATTAAAGTATTAAATATGGCTAGATTTGTAAAGTAACACAAATTGAATATTTTAATACGGAAAAGAACCATATATTTGGTACATCTCAAAAAGAAAAATGAGACCAAATAATTAGAATGGAAAGAGCAATTAATTGAACTTTCTTGCTTTTTAAAGTATTTAATTTACTTTAATAATGTTCTATTAAATGACATAATCCTATTCATATCGTGCGGTGAATTTTTAACATATTATCTAAATGAATTTTGTTTTGACACAAGATCATATCATCATGAAAGTATGAATTTGATGTTCATATAATCAAATTTTACTCCCACATGACTATACTTTGATATCTTATTATCCATTATTTTATAAATTCTTAGCTGAATTTGTGAGTACGGATACAGAATATTGAGAATAGATCACTTCCATTGAGGCATATGTACAAGGAGAAAGAAGATTGCATGTGGAATGTTGATTATCATGTGAATTGTATAATGAATATGGATTGTCTTTTCAATATAAGTATATTAGATTGATACTATCATTGATTTTATTTCCTCCATTGACACGTGGCTTGTGTTTTTATACTTTTAGAATATCTTTAACTATTTTAAATTTATTAAAAAACTTCACATAATTAAATTTTAAACTTTTTTTCTATCCGTGTATCGCACGGGTGTTATACTAGTAGTTATAAATATGAAAGTACAACTCTATGTTTTCTTATGATTCTAAAGTATACAAAAAAAAAAATTGTGAACGAAACACATCATGAAGAACAAGAAGTTGTAAGTAATAAGGAATTGAACAAAATAATGCAATAAAAAAATATTGAATAATGATATGTAGTACTATTGGTGCCAAATATCAGTACACATGTCATCATGTGATTAGTTAAATTGAGTAGCTCATATGTACTTGCCTTTAACTCTACTTATCATTTGATACCATATATATTATCATTTATCACATAGACTGGTGTTTGAAAACAGTAATGTTATATAACATTACTCAAAATTATTAGGGGATGTGATATATATCATAAAGTTAAAGAACTTCAATATAGTAAAAATGTAGCGCCTCTCTATAAAAAATTGTGGTGCAGAATATTTTCTCTTACAAAGATCAGATACGTTGTTCTCGGGTTAAAAACTAACTGACCCATTTCTAATGGGCCCCTATTGGACCCAACTCATGATCGCCCTGCTCAAGTTCGGCTACCACTGATAGGGCCATGTCAAACGATTTTCACCTAGGGTATTGATTACTTAATTACATAATATGTAACACATTACATACCATGTGTTTTGTAGTTATATGTAACACATCAAATATCAATTGTTTTGTAGCATACTACAAAAGTTAGAATACTTTAATAGTCACGGTGCATTCAAATGAAATTGATCTGATTCAGTTTCTTCATGGTTGTCACCCATTGTAGCGATAACTTCTATGAGATAGATGGGGATGGAAGGTCGATTGAATTGTGTGTTGATGAGAGAGAAAAAATGTATTTTTTATTGTGAATGTAACTAACGTTTGTGGAGATGAGAGAGAGTGGCAATTTTAGTTTAGTAGGAGTCTTAATTTTGAAAAAAAAAAAAACATTCATTGGAATGATTAATTTTTTCTGATAGAATTAGAATGATTAATTTTTATTTATTTATTTTGATACAAAGGGGACATAGGGGAGGGGAGGGGAGGGGAGGGAAATTAGGGGAGGGCGTGTGTGGTTCAAACTCAGGACCTCTTGCCTTAAATGTAAGTATCTATCCACTGTACTACAATTCAAACTACGGAATTAGAATGATTAATTAATATTTTATTTTATTATATATTTTTATTTTTATTTTTATTTATTTTTTCCTAATATTAGTGATGGAAGTATTCTTGCAACATGTTTTCTGCAAACACTACAAATACCAAAATTATTACAATTGACATATTCCAAATTGTTACAACATGTTACAACATGTACAATTTGCTTTTATCTTACCATCAGATCCAAAACTAAATTAATGTAGTAACTGTATGCAAATATACATTCACTGTTTAGTGTTTACATTCACATAAATTGACATTCTTTTTCAAATCTAAATTCGGACAAACAAATTACATCAACATATAGAATTTACTTATATTACACAAATACCACGTTTATCATATTTCATATGTGAAAGCTACTATTGGGCTGTAGTTTTCATGTAGCTATACTTACTCCAAATAGCCAAACTTATTACCCTACTTAAAAATTGAATTTTTGTACACATATTATGGTGTTAGCACTCAAGTGGTGTCAGGAATCACCTTCAAAATTAGGAGGGCACAAAGCTAAGGTTTAGAATCAATTCTTGAGATGCAGTTCGTTTAGAGAATTTACAAAACCTTGAAGGGAATACCCTAAGAGTATGGATATCAGAGAGGACAAAATTATCGCATACGAATTCAAATTTTCACTAGAAAATAATATCCAATCATCAAACGTTGCCAAACGGACCACTAAACACACGCAAAAGGCAATCAATATTTCCCCTCCAAACACCATTCTAAATAGACCCTTAATTCATAGGTGTGTGTCTATAATTTACTTGTTAAGGTTATAGGAGCGAAATATATCATTTTAAACAAAAACATTTGTCTGGTAAAAAGTTATCAGCCAAGTAAGCCTTTCTACAACTCGGTTGACCTAATGTGGCGGCGATGCATCGAGTGGAAGTTTCCGAGTATTATGAAACGATTAGGACGAGTGCAAATGTGCAATAAATGATTATTTTGCAGGATCGTACGAGTAAATTATAAATAAAAGAAAGGAATAATAATAATAATAATAATAATAATAATGCACTGTGAAAATGAACCAGAAGTAGCTCGGCGGGCTGCAGCCGCTAGGCCTCATTTAATGGGTCTGATTTTCACCGGCTTCTTAATTCCCCCTTCTTTACTTTTCAACACAACCACCCCGCCACCCTATTCACCCACTCCAAGTAAACATGTTTTATTTTATTCATTTTTGTTTAAGATAAAAGAAAAGTGTGAAAATCAAGTTTTGACTTTAAGCTTGTCTAAATGTATCAATACTTGATAAAAGAATGAGAATATGAAATCAATGTTTGATAATGTATAAAGATTACCGAAACGTAAAGTGTAAAATTCAAACATAAGCATTGCCAGAGAGACATTTAAGCGGTTTTTTTCTTCCATAAGACTGAACGCTGTTAATGCTTGCATGATAATATGTGAATAATAATTGATAATAGTCATTTGTGGATTATCAATCTTTAGCACAAATTTTAAATTATCTCACATTATTCCTATTTTTCATTTTCCACATTTTGATTGACAACTTTGATTCTCCAAACTTCTACCAGCGCAATAAAACAGTGATAGAAGAGTTTTTTTTTTTTTTTAACTAATAAAAACCAATGTTCTACGAGTGCGCCAAAGCACTAAATAATGTAGATAGCAAATTTGGAAGGTAAAAATTTGTGATAAAAGCATGATAATAAAGTTGACAAAAATATCGCAAGGTGATTGTTGACAAATGATTATGTATATATTTTATGGTTTCTAAAATTTATAGATAAAGAAAATTTTGCGTGTGGCGTGTATTTATACGCACGAATGGGGTGGTTTTATTAACAAAACTTTCAAGAGGCTCCAGAAAATGTGAAATGAAAAGAAGCAATGACTAAGCCTGGTGTAGAGCCCTCGATAGGAAGAATGTATTGATGATGATCTTCTATTCTGACCACTCAATATTGCGTGATCTCGGTTTGATTCATTCCAAATATCAATATGATCATGATAGGGACCTTAACATGTTTTATTAATATTGAAAAAAAATGGGGAGGATACATGAAACATAATAAATCATGAATTTTTTTTTTTTAAATGATCTTGAAAAATCCATTTTCACAAGTGGTTACCTAAGTTAGAACCTCATATATTATAACTTGTTACAACTTGAAAAAGAAGAAGAATAGTATGAGCATGTTATATTCAAAGTAAGCTAATAGGATATTTGTATGAACAATCAACATCAAAACTGCAATATAAAATTTGTGACGGCAATATAATCATTTGAAGCTACAGATGTATAAGAATTAAAAAAGTTAATAGAATGTTTTATGTGAATTCAATTCAAGTCAAGAAAAAAAAATCATCCTACTGATCTTTTGACAATGATACTCACAAGCAAGTAAGCAACTATTCAATCAAGCGTGCTAATTATTACCCTTAAACAATATTTTATGTGCTAATTAAACTTGATTGGTGCATCAAAATATATATGATTGAACACAAAATGATTGCTCAAAGTTGTTTAATTGCATTGAATAAAGATGCCATGGGTGGCCAATTGATTTGAGTTGGACCAAGATGGCAAGAAGTGAGTTGTTCCAAACTCTCAATAAATACTATTATATATATATTGGATGCTAAAAGGCATTTGCCAAAAGTGACCTTAGTCATTTAGTTGCATGCAAATTAATCTTGAAGGGTTTGTTTGGGAACTGATGAAAATTATGGGGCATATCTTACCACTGTGTTACTTTTCCGTTTTGCCGCACATAAGCGTCAAAATAAACAAAACCAATTATCATAATTATCATTGTTTGCAAAACGGACCCTTAAATTTATAGTTTAGTAATTTTTTTTGGAAATATAATTGACTAGACGCTTTCTCTATTGAGTTAAATCGGGTTCTATAAATAGAGTCCAACTACTAATAGAAAATAAGAAAGACTTATTTTATAGACAGCACGATTTTGTAATAAATCTTTTACTGAAACTAACTAGTAACGTATTTAGTAAAGATCCCTTACTATATGGGAAGACGATTATTTTCACTAGAAGATACTATATTTATATAGCAATTCATGAGAGCATAAAAAACCTAGAATTGGCATGTGGCAGATCAAATTTTTGTCTCCAAACAAATCTGCCCGTTTTACCAACAAATCTCAATTCCAACCGTTCAAACCAATCTACATTTTGACTGACCCACCAGGCCACCTGGGATAGGATAAGTCCGTTGACCCCTTTTGTAAAATAAAAATACTCCCCATCACATGATCAAATTTTGACCAAAAAATTGAAAAGACTCCCTTAATAATGAGCTTGCTCCTCCTTTCTCTTTTTCTCTTTTTCTTTTTCCTTATGTTTCCCCATTTGTGCAGTGTGTTTTAATGTTATACATGCAATTGGGTTAATTTCACAAAGGACTTCTAACATTTGAGTTAAGAATTGATTTCATTTTTAGTATTTTTCTCTCTCTCTTATTACCTAACAATTCATAAATGCACACAAAAGGTCACTTTTAACACAATTCCTTAAATTTTTTATGGAAAATAACAGTTATATCATTTTAATTTTTTAATTTTAAAAACAAAACATTTAAAAGTATTAAAAATAATAATAAAAAAAAAAGAAAACATCCCACCCCCAAAAAAATCTGACAGGAAATGGGGGAGACCCCCCCTCCCCGCTAAAAAAACTGTCAGAAATGGCAGCAATTTGCTATCAATTCTGATAGCGTTTTTGCTGATAGCACATGTGGGGGGATTAACCCCAGCCCCAAAAAAAAAAAACATTTATAGCAGCTTTTTTGCTATGTAGAGCAGTATACTAAAAAGCGCGTCTAGGCGCGAAGCGCAACCTTCACACTTCGCTTTTGGGCTAAGCGATGAAAAAAGTAGTCAACCGTTTCGTTGACCGACTAAGCGAGCCGGTCAACAAAAACCGTTGACCGCAACTTTTTTTTTACCTAGGTAATAGTATCTCGATCAAACAGCTGACGAAGGGGATGAGCGGAACAGGGAGTCTACTGGACGCGATTCAACTAGCGGAGACTCTTGGAACAACTGGAGTAAGAAGTCCCCAAGTGAGTGTATTATGGGGGACCGTCAAGCACATCCGGCAAGGAACAAGGGGGATCTTGTTGTTGCATAGCTCAGGTCGGAGCAAGGTGCCATCGGATGTTCAACAAGTAGTCTCACGATCGGGCACTTATGCCCAGAAGTTGTCATTTATTGAACCCTTAGTCACATTTGGGCCATTTCATAACTAATGGTCTAAATAACAACATTGTGGCTTTCTTTTCTTATTTTGAGTCATTTAATAACTAAAAGTCTAAAATTCAATAATGTTAGACCCATTAGACATTGCCATTAAACCTAATAGCAGTAGGAATCATCCACTTTTTACCTTTTGAAAATACTAAATTATATAATATATCTTAAAATTATAATGTAGATATAATATTTATGTTTTTAGATGTGTTTTTCAATTTAGTATATATCATTTTAAATATTTAATAGTTTAAGATTGATTAAAAATTTTTAAAAAATAAAAAAATCAAAAAACGCTTTTTAACGCTTAAGAGCCGCCTAGGCGGGCTTAAACTTGAAAAACTTGAAACTTCGAGTCGATACTTTTTCGCGCTTCACGCTTTTTAAAACACTGATGATGAGTGAATTCCCCTATTTGCTAAATGAAAAACACTGCTGCTAATTCTGGTAGCCCCCTCCCCCTCAATTTTGGCAAGTTAAGAGGGTGGGTGGAGTAAGGGGCAGGTGTTTTCTTTTTTTTTTTTTTAATTATTTTTAATATTTTTAAATGTTTTGTTTTTAAAATAAAAAAGTTAAAAGGATATAACTATCATTTTCTATGAAAAGTTGAGGGAATAATGTCAAAAGAGACTTTTCGTGCGTATTTATGAAAGATTGGGGACACAGGAGAGGAAAAAAAAAGTTAGTGACAAAATCGATTCTTAATTCAAAGGTTAATGATTTTTGTGAAATTAATCCTATGCAATTTCACATTCGAAATTGAGAATGGCGTAGAAAAATTGTAGAGACAGTAATGTGGCAAAAATCTGACTACTAATAATACCTAAGATCTTGAGTAAATCATTAATCAGATATTTACTAGTTTCTGTACTTGTTTTCTTTCATACAAGTCGAATTTTCCAATGGCTTCCCTTTCTTTCTCAAATAGCCTGTCAACTCTGGATCCCTCCCAAAATTTTATATTATTATACCATTGATAAGCATGTAATGAAATATGAAGTCAAATCTTTTAAAGGTGTCAAATGTATAATATTAGAGCATCTTCAATGCTCATGGTCTTCTAACAAAGTCCTTCGAGAGAAAGATACACATAAAAATTTTGAACGACCTCACATGTTTTCTATTTTATTTTAATTTCCTTTTTTTAATCACATTTCTCTCATTTACATCACTTTTTCCTCACATTTCCTTCCTCGTATCCCGTGTAAAGTCCAATTTTAGACCTTACCACTACTATTTTATCATTATTTTTGAATTTCTATATATCTCTCTCTTCTTTTTCACTTCTACACCTCTTTTCACCAACACTCAATTAAAATAATCACTTTTTCTCTATCTCTCTCCTCTACACAACCCAAATTTTAGACTACCCCATCATCTTTTGGTGTTAGGTACAATGGCTTGTCCTGTTGTCCATTTTAAAATCGGTATGCCAATTGGTTTATAAGTAAGCTAATTGTTACTTAGTATTATTTTATTATATTATTTTTGAGAAGTTCAACAGTACGAGTTCATGTAAGTCTCACTAGAAACGTCAGAAAATTATTGAGTAACATACAAAAATTTTCTATTATCACAAGATGGTTTATGAATTATCATCGAATGGCCAAAACACACAGACACACTGTGAAAAGAAACCTTGCTGGATGCCCCAATGGTACCTTGTCCAATGTTGATTATCATGTTATGAATTGAGGGGGTGCCACCTTAGGGTCATTCATTTCCCCGTCTTTATTGTTGAATTTCCATGGGCTAAAATGAATTGAGGACAGAAAGAAATGGGTCAATTCACTGTAAGGACCGAAGGCACTTGACGTTAAAGGGGGAGCAGGAAAGCTGAGTGTCAGTGTGGCGTGCATAACGTAGCAAATATCCTGTCTTCTAGTAGTTCCTCAAGAAAATCTTCTTTTGTGTAGAACTTCAAAATAGGAAAAATGGAAGGAAATTTCTTACTTGAAAATACCAACAAACATTCGTACTTCAGGATGGGTTTTAAGCCTTCTCCCGTCTTTGCTAAAAGAAAAGAAAAGAAAGTAGCTTCTCGAGTTTGAAGGAAAAGTTTTTGCATCGCTGATTCTAGCAAAACTGGTAAGCAAATAGTAGAAATCTTGGCTTTTGGAGTGACTATTCTGTGTGTTGTACATTCTGTAGAATATCCTATCGGAATATGTTATGACTTATCACATTTTTTTGATTCCTTTCTTTTTGGTTTCAGTGCTAAGAATTTCTTTTGCCCTGTATACATGTGGAGTTTTCCTTTTCCTTGGAGTCGGTCTTATTCTTTCAATTGAAGTTCCCGAGGGAGCTTTGGCAATCACAAAATTAGTTGATATTTCTTGGGTTTATGTATATTTTAAGCCTTGGGTTCAGTTGGGGTTTACACGGAGAATGATTTGTGGGTTGTGTTTGCTGATCATTAATATATTTCCCACTTCACTTTGTTGGATTTGCAGGTTTTTACAGCAAACAACGAAGGTCATGTGTTTGTCTCTTTACCTGTGAGAAGATTTCTTTGATATTCCTGAGATGATTCTCTTCTGTTCCTGAGATTTTGATGGTTGCTGATGTATCATTGTCCATGAACGAAAGAAAAGAATTATATTTACCTGGATGTGATCTTCTCATTTATTCCCTTCAGTCTTGGTAAAACCCTAAAGAGAGATTCTTTTTATCTACCATTTTGGTTTGTTGATTCAACTGATTCCGAGATGCTGTTTTCCGTTGCAGGTCTTTCAAAGTGAACAGTTAAAGAAGTGTAATGCATATGTTGACAGATTTTGCTTTGTTAATAGTGTTTGGAACTTGAACTTTTAAGAGCATTTGAGGCTTTCCTTTGGTTTTGTGGATCAATAGCTATACTATATATTTGTTTAGAAGAAAAATTATTAAAGAAACAGAGTAAGATTAATGGTTAAAGGAGTGTCATCTTGATTTGGGAATAATTTAGTGTGAAGTGCCTGTTGTTTATGTCTCCTGTGTTGACTGGGTGCCCCCCGAGTCCATGGGCTTTGCCACCGACCAAGGAAACAATCTCTTATCTGGCTCTCTTCCCATTTAAGTTTCTTTAAGCTGAAAATTTGCATAACCCCATTTCTCCATTTTCTATACCCCTCTGGAAATCTATCCTGCCTGTCAAGATTCCGTCACACGGAGCATATGTCCTTCCCTTTTTGAGATCCCCTTGCCTTCCCCTTGAAGTTCATGAAATTAACCATATCAAGATATTTGGTCCCCACTCCTCGAAATCGTTAGTTTGCCATTTCTAGGACTTCTTTACTCGAATCAGGTCCTCAAACCGATCGGGTAACACATTTACCCTGATTAGTTGAGTAGTTTGAAAGTATAGTTTTGGTGTACTGGTTGAGAAATAGATCTTTGACCCGCCAGGATGAAGTTTATGAAACTTGGATCCAAGCCGGACTCCTTACAGACAGATGAGAATGTCAGGTTAGAAATCTTTTGTCTAGTATCCAAATCCCAGGAAATCCATAATAGCTGTGTTTTTTTTCACTGATGTTAGAGTATACACTTTGAAATGGCTGGCATAAATTTTCTTGGGACTTGTCAGCAAAAGTTTTTTAATTTCTTTGGTCAGACTTTTTTAAAATAATATTTGAACTTGCTCTGCAGCAAAGTTTTCCATCTCCCGGCTATTTTTGTTAGTATTGTCAACCTACTTCCCTTTGTCGTTTGCTTGGGTCTTTTCCGAAGTTGCAAACACTGAATGCTCTGTTCGAACTTGAAATTCTATTCCTTTTCTACTTCCATGCTCTTAAGTAAATATTGTTTGTTTTAAGTGAAGTAATATTGAGTTTCATCCCTTTATCATGAGATTTTCACAAATAAAGCTTCTTTTGGAAAAGGTTACTTTCTTTTCTAAGTAATCTTACGAAAATTACACGTTTCGAGGAACTTTGGCCTTTGGTTTTGAGCATAAAAGTGTATCGTACACTTTCAACTCTTCCATTAAGTTGCCTCAGTTAAATGCGTAATTTTATTGGCGTCAATCATTTTGAGGCTTGTTAGGGCAATATCTTATACTTTCTGTTTACTGGAGTAGCCATTTTGGCAACTAGTTTTACAAGTGTGCAGAAAGCTGAAAATTGGCTACATAAATGATTTGCTTTTCCATGCCTCCTATGTTCCAGAGAAAACGGAAGTAATTGAATTACTCTAAATGCAGTTGGTGAGACTGAGGTTGAGGTCCAATATCTGGATAGTGTACAATGTTTTTTCTCAACATAATATCCTTTTTCTTTTCATTTTATTTTATTTCATTTCATTTCAACCTATATTATTTATAATTGAGATTTGAGTCAGTTTATAAAAAGCCCTGGGTTTCTTTAACCCATCAAATTGGCAATTTGTTTTACTTTCAGTAATTCAAGTAACATAATTCTCCACTTATATTTATCATATGAATATTAACACTAAAAAGAATTCTTATGTCCAGATATGTGGCTACAGAGTTGGCAACGGATATTGTTGTTCATGTGGAGGATGTGAAATTTTATCTGCACAAGGTACGGGGATCTTGTAAATAATTTTCTGATAGAAGTAATGGTTTCACCTATTTCGTCTTGTTCAGCCTATTGACATATGTCACAAGTGAGAATTAAGGTGCAAGTTTAACTTTTCTGAACCATTAGATTTAGAACTCATGTAACTGTTGATGTTCTTTCCCGTGCCTGTTCCCTGCATCACTTCAGATGCCCGTCAAATTTACTCATCTTCCAAACATGATTTTTCAAATAATGCTTAACTTACTTCCCTAAACTAACTTTGCATAGCCAAACAAGCACTATTATCATGTGACGTCTGAGTTTATATTCATTCAGTGTCCTTTTTGCTCTTGGACATTAATAGCAATTTCTGGTTCTTAAGTGGATTTATTCTGTATTAATATTGGCTGCTTAAAATTGGTTTTTGCAGTTTCCTCTCCTATCTAAAAGTGCACGTTTACAGAAGTTAGTTTCTTCCTCTAACGGAGGAAATGGTGATGAGGTTTACATTCATGACATTCCGGGAGGATCTAATGCCTTCGAAATATGTGCCAGGTTTTGTTATGGAATGACAGTTACTCTCAATGCTCATAATGTTTTTGCTGCACGTTGTGCGGCAGAATATCTCGAAATGCACGAGACAATCGAGAAAGGGAACCTTATCTACAAAGTTGATGTTTTCTTGAACTCTAGCATTTTCAGAAGCTGGAAGGATTCAATTATGGCTCTTCAGACAACAAAGTCTCTGCTACCCATGTCAGAGGAACTGAAGTTGACCAGCCACTGCATTGATGCTATTGCTTCGAAGGCTTCAGTTGATATTTCCAAGGTGGATTGGTCCTATACATATAATCGAAAGAAAGTTGCAGAGGAAAATGGAAATGATCCCACATGGAATGGCGTCAGAAGCCGAATGGTGCCAAATGATTGGTGGGTCGAGGACCTGTGTGAGCTTGAAATAGATTTGTACAATCGCGTCATTGTTGCCATAAAAGACAAGGGATCAATGTCAAATGAAATTGTAGGAGAAGCTTTAAAAGCTTATGCTTATCAAAGGTTTCCCAGCTCTATAAAGGGTGTAATACAAGTGGATGATGTTTCAAAGTTGCGCTCAATTTTGGATACGATTGTTTGGCTTCTACCTGCAGAAAAAGGCAGCGTCTCTTGTAGTTTCTTGCTGAAGTTGTTAAAAGCGGCCATTTCAATTGATTCGGGACATACAGTCAAGGGAGAACTGGTCAAAAGAATAGGGCAGCAACTGGAGGAGGCATCCGTTAGTGACCTGTTAATCCAAACTTGTGATGGAGAAGCAACCATGTATGATATCAATATAGTCCAGAAAATAGTTGAAGAGTTCACTAGACGAGATCGGATGCTGAAGCTGAAATGGAAAGTGACGATGAAATTCGTGAGATCAGAAAGCCTGGGATTTTATCAGAAGCCTCAAAGCTAATGGTCGCAAAGTTAATTGATGGTTACCTTGCTGAAGTTGCAAAGGATCCCGATCTTCCTCTGTCAAGTTTCATTAGTCTTGCAGAGACAGTTTCTAGCTTTGCTCGACCCGCACATGATGGCCTTTATCGAGCAATTGATACCTATCTCAAGGTAGCACTCTCTGAGTTTTTGCATATCCGATCTCCAAAATAATGCTTACATTTTTTGCCAATTTCTTATGCACAACTTACTTCCTAACAGGCAAGAAGCCATGCTTCTTTATCGACATTAGCACGTATTTCTTGACACTGACTTGCATTGTACTCACTCAAAGTTCTGTCTAATCCGAAATTTCAGGAGATCGGAATCAGCAAGAGCGAAAGGAAGAGAATATGTAGGCTGATGGACTGCAAGAAGCTCTCCGCAGATGCATGTATGCATGCAGCACAAAACGAGAGACTTCCTATGCGAGTAGTCGTGCAGGTACTCTTTTTTGAACAAGTCCGGGCTGCTGCATCGTCTGGGAGCAGCACTCCTGATCTACCTAAAGCTATTAAAGATCTTAACTACGGCTCAAATGGGAGCGCGAGATCCACAGCAGCTAATACAGACGAAGACTGGGATGCAGTAGCATCAGCTGAAGAACTTCGCGCATTGAGAACTGAGCTGGCAGCTTTGAGATTAGGGAATGGAGTAATGCATGAGAGGAACACTGACAAGGCTTCTATCAGCAAAATGAAAGGGTTGATCATGTCGAAGAAAATATTTTCTAAAATCTGGTCGAGAAAAGCAGGGCAAGGTGAAAACAGTGGCTCGGATTCAGCTGAGAGCCTTGTTTCTTCACACACCCTCGAAGAAACGAAGCATACACCCCCAAGAAGTGGGAGGCGTTCTGTTTCTTAGAATGAACTACCTAGGAGATGTAATTTAACTAGTCTTTTTGTTTCGAGTAAATGTAGTTCCCGTTTGAACATTGACGCGGTTACTTGCATGTTATTTGTTCTTCACTTGAGCAAGATTATATATCATTGAGTTAGTTTTTGAACACTTACATTGAATTTTGCTTTCCATTGTCTGAAAAATAAATAACATAACAGTAAAATGTGTAATAATTTAGGTAATCCTAACTTAACGAGCAATTGTGTTTATTTTATGATAAACAATTAGAGGTAATCATTTATATACTTCTTTAAGGCAACCTTCTCAGCATCTAAAAGATTCATTTGAGGAAATGAGGACTAGTTGAAGTAATGAGCCACCCCAGGACTTCATATTATAATAATCAATATTATAAATGACTACTTAAAGGTTTATATGTCATGATGGACTGAAATAAGAGGATGCTGATAGGTGGTAAAAGAATCGTAACAGTACTTCAACTCATTTTCTAATTTTGGGTTCACCATAGGTGGTAAAAGAACTGTAAATGTTGATTTAATATGGTTCTAATCTAACATCATATATATAGACAGTAACATACAGTCATATGACGGATTTGAAAATGAAATGAAATATTGTTAAAATAAAAGAAATACACATATTTTAAGATTAATAATATAAAATTGAATATATGTCAAAAAATTAATAGGCATATTTATATTATAATTCGATTAACGTTCTCTCCAACTGTGTTTAAGGCTTATTTGTTAATTTTTTATTATTCTAGTGAATCCAGGAGGGGGGGGGGGAAGAACAAACCAAAGAAAAATTATTGAGAGAAAAAAAAAATGAAAAGGAAAATAATCATCATCAGCATTATTATTTTCAAAAATCCATCACCACATACCACAACTTTAACACCATATTATTATTATGGCCGTGATTATTTAGGAAATACTTTTAGTAGATAGATTCCTTCTAAAAATAATCTCTTGTGAGACATCTAATGAGATTTATACCACTTGACACTTATGTGGCGAGAAATTATTGAAAACCTACCAACCACATGTAAGTTCTAGCCACAAGTGGGTGCAGTGACCTTCGACCAAATAGGCGTCTAAGTTTGTGGCCCCATATTTGCAAATCATTTCTATTTACAAATAAAAATTAGTTAAACTAATCATATCCACATGTTTCATGAGACCCGTATTTATTACAACAAATCTCCACCATTCAACCTCACTAATTCTCTCTCTTATTTTTCATTAAACTCATTAAAATGAGTTTGCAAACGGTTCCAACTATGTGATAAATGATACTCCCTTGATTTGTTGTGGAATTGAGAAACAAAAAGAAAATAGAAATTAATAGGAATAGTAAAATCGAGTGGATTAACTAAAATGCCTACTAATTAGCAGGAGTTATCCAAGAGGCTCTTGACTAATTCTAATTACAATACATTTCTAAGATAACATTTTGGCTCACAACAGGAACGATTTGAGGAGAAGAGGAAACTTGGCGTTATTCACTTCAGGGTACCAGTCGTGTTGTATTGATCTCTGCAAGGTAATTCGTCTTCTTCTCTTCTTCATTATAGGTTGATTCCATATTTATTCATGTGCCCGACGAATCCAGGGAACAATAAGTTGAGATTCATAGTGACATAGTTCATGCATACACTTTGATAAAATTGGAAGCCACGAGACCAAATTTTTATATGGTTGTTTGTTCTTCACAATTTTGTCATTCCCTGCAACTTAACATCACCCATCCATTTTGCCTTTGATCAAACACACGCTTGAATAGGTCGTCGTATACTTAAATTTTTTTCAGGAGGGATTCATTTTGGGAAAAAAATTTTGTTTCCCCCGCCGGGTGGGGGGAGGGGGGTCTGATACAAATATGGGTGTGTGATTTAAGAATTAAGAATGTGCGGTTGAAATGAGCTTGACACAAGTTATACTTCATGTTTTCTGTTAAAAAAACACATGAACTAGATGAAAGGGAGTAAGGATGTGAAGAAGGCTGATCAAGTTTCCAAACCATCATCAACTGACTCCTATCCGCTTGTTCTAGACATTGATGACTTTAAGGTAATGCCTAAGACGTGCCTACACTATCGAATTAAGTTTTTTCTTGTAGTTGACAACTGCTACTCTCTTGCTGTGTTTGTACCATGTAGGGTGGTTTCTCATTTGATGCATTGTTTGGAAACTTAGTTAATGAGCTGCTGCCTTCATATTTCGAAGAAGATGCAGATGCTTCAGAAGGGCATGGTGGAAGTGACATTATGCAAAATGGTCATAAGCGAACTGCATCTGAAGCAGGAAGATTTGCACAAGGGTTGTCAAGTCCATTATTTCCTGAAGTAGATGCTCTACTATCACTTTTTAAGAATTCATGGTTGCAGTTGACTGATCTTAGGGAACAGGTAAGTAACTAGAATGATGAGATGTACTTTTCAGATTTATGTTTTCTCTGGATATCTTCCTGATTTTGATGCATCTTTTAAAGATCGATGGGAAACTTTACAGTCTCAAAAAGGAAGTTTCTGCACAAGACTCTAAGCACCGGAAGACACTTTCCCAGGTCTATTGGCTCAGACAATTTAGATATCACTTGAAATATTCAATAATGATCATTCTTGTTACTCTTCTTATATTAGATGCTGGATATTTTTAGTCAAATCTTTGATCATATGAAAGTAACGCATAATTACAGTACTTGATGATTAACCTCCCTGTAGGTGTGATTTATTTTAGACCCTCTTATTATTGGGCTTCAAAACTTATTTCTTTTTCCTTTTTATTCCCCCTAAAGATTATTCAGATTTTAGAACTATTGAACTTTGTGGCTGCATTAAAATTTGGGATCAAAAGCACAAATCTCTTGTGTTTGCCTGCCTTTTGATATTGTTTGATAAATGAAATCATGTGCCTCAAAATGTGCAGCTGGAAAAAGGGGTTGATGGCTTGTTTGGCAGTTTCGCAAGGTTAGATTCACGTATATCTCTGTTGGACAAACTGCTGCCAAAATAGGAGACCATCTGCAGGTAAAGCTGGTCTAATGCTTAATTTAGCCAATCCTTTTTGCCATTTGTTTACATGATATACTTACAGAAAGCAGTGTACTATATGTTAGCATGATCTGATACTTGATCTGGCTCTGCCGATGCCAACTTAACTTGATGTATTGCTAATTTCTTCATCTCTCATTCCACAATGATTTAATTCCTTGTATTTATTTTATCTTAATGTAATTGTCAGAGTGCAGATGCTCAGAGGGAAACTGCCAGTCAAACTATAGATCTCGTTAAGGTAAACTTTGATAAATAGATTCATAAGAGCACCATTTATTCTATGCAGACAAAAATAGATATCTCCGCTAGCACCAAGTTGTTTCATGGATATTTATCCTGCAGTATTTGATGGAGTTCAACGGTAGTCCTGATGACCTGATGGAACTTTCAGCTCTATTTTCTGACGACAGCCGTGTAGCTGAGGCAGCTTCAATTGCACAGAAATTAAGTGAGACCACGTGTTTTTGTGTACATTTTAGAATTTTATGTTCACAGTAGTCAGTACCTGTGTTAAGAGAAATATATGATCACTTTTGAGTTTTCTAATAGAACATGGATTGCAGTTTTAGTAATCATCTTCTTACCTGCTGATGAAACTACACTGTTATTCTTTCACCGGTCAATTCATCAACAAGAAAACTAAAGAAGCCCCATTTCCAAGTACTCTAGAAAAACCTATAGTTAGGCACTTAAGGCTGTAATGCTGGTGAAGACATAAAGGGCCACAACCATATGTCTCAATTGATGACTACCAATTTTCTTGGATGTGACATGGACAGCCATTCAGGCCAAATGCCTTCCCTCCACTCAAGAGAGCATATACTTAAGTGGACTATAATTTCACAGCACAGTATTTGCTTAAAACATTCTGAAATAAAGAAACTACAATTTCATGTCACACATTAATGGCAAAATCTATGTTAAACTGGTAGATAAATGTGCACATCAAATCTTCTGGAGAAAGCAGTTTTATGCACTTACCAAATAGATCTACTTGAAGAGATTCCTAGAGATGCCAACACTTTGTCCATGGAGAGGATTCAAATTTCATCTTTGTGTATGGCTGTATGTATGGAGCTTATCAAAATTGGAATTTTTTAATAATTATTCTGAAAATGCTTTGCGAAACTACTACTACGCAGTATATTAAGCAATAAATTAGTTCCGCACTTGGACTTGAGTTTCAATTTCAATACGGAAACTATTGTAAAACACATGCTTGTACATTTGTGTATGATGAACGCTTCAATACTCTGGTTGTTGGGTTAGAAAAAGTCAAAATTATAATGGATAGTGTGAGAAAATATCTAGTTTAAAATTTATGTGAGTGTTCCTTTGCTTTATGAAATGGAAGTTATGGTTCAAGTACATGTCAGCACTTTTCAGAAGAATGATTGCCCATGCGTGAACAATTTTTACTGGATAAGAGCTTGACAGTTCTAAATGTGGCAATATTTCTTTTATAACTTTCTCAAACCTGTTCATACTGTTTTATGCTTGGAACATAGATGAATTGTCAATGTTCTTCCATTATTGATTACTTGCTTTTTGCTGGTGGATAACTATGTTGGCAATGAAATGTGGACATAGGATTGGATAGCAGGACTCAGCATCATTCTTATCAACTAGCTCTGTGGGAGCTTTTAGTTTCACTCTCAATTACCAAAGCATGAAATTGCTAATAATCTTGATTTTTAGGATCTTTTGCTGAGGAAGATATTGGAAGACAAAGCGTGGCCGTTTCATCAGTCATGGGGAATGCAACAGCAAGCCGAGGATTGGAAGTTGCAGTTGCGAACCTTCAAGAGTATTGCAATGGTATTATAATATCTTCTTTACCGCTTTTCTTTTGATTGTAATAGTAGGATCAGTAAGAAAGAACTAACAGAATTGGACTGCCCTTGGCAAGGTAATATTTGTTCAGTGAGTAGGAGTGTAGGACAAGGAATAATCTAAATGTATCAATAGATTATTTATTTTCCTATAAGTGAACTCTAGTTCACACCATTTATGTCATATGACCTGAAGCCTGCATAAGCATACTACTGTGCATTTTATCCGTTAGTTGAAAAGAAGAAACTGTGCTACGTTCTTTATTTTTTATTTTTTGTCAACCCAGTCTACGTCGTATTAACTGCATATTAAAGGGGATCAGTAATAAATATTATCGGGTATATTATTAGTTCTTACATAGCTAAACGCCCATAACTAATGTGCATGGAGTATTTTCATCCATTCTAGGTCAAGTTTTAGCATCAACCTTTGATGTTAATAGGAGTTTAAGAACTAGGTCAACTTAATATGAACTAAAAGAAATTTATATGTCATTTTCTTTGAGGAGATGGCTTGGGATAGTAGCTTAACACATGAAGTGCAACATAGTAGTGCAGCTCGAAAGATAAGTGCTAACGGAGGTGCCTTATGTATATTTAGGTGGAAATTCCATAATATGCACATTTTCTATATACATTTTCCACCTCACCCTCAAGGGAAAAATGAGATTGAGCTAAAGATATATATGTCTACTTATTCTAGCATGAAAGTTTAAACAAATGTTATGCATATTTAGCTTCATTGATGGGATGGGATGTTACAACCAAGCTCATGAATGGCATTGCACGGTAATCTGGATTTAGTTCTGTTAGTATTTCCTTCTCATGTTAGTTTATTTATATCCTTTTCAGCTTTAAAATGTTATTCTTCTTTCTTTTCCTCTTAATGCTCTATGAATTCTCACATGGAGATCCTAACTACTATTTAAATTTGTAAGAAGGCTTGTATTATACTCAATGTGATTGAGATCTAAAATTGCATCTTTCTCCTGCTGTATTGTTAAAATGTTTCAAATGCATTTTTTCTCTAGATTCTCGATCTGACTTTGATTAATCCATGAATAAAAAATGACACTACTAAATGCTACCTCGTTCTCCAATGCGTATGCAGAGCTCGAAAACAGATTGTTGTCCAAATTTGATGCAGCATCGCAGAGAAGGGAATTGTCTACAATGGCAGAGTGTGCAAAAATCCTGTCACAGGTAAGCTATTTGGTACTTATTTGTTGCAGTCCTTCTATTTTTCCACTAAATCAATTTATTCAATAGTCATCCAAGAATATCTGCTTGCTATGAAATTAAAATTAAATGTTCTTTTCAGAAACTTTTAACTGTCTTTATGCAGTTTGCTACTTGTAATAAGCTACTACTCATTTCCTTTCTGGTCGGTGATTCAGGTATATAGCAATAGGATTTCCTAGATGTTGAATATGTGCTTAGACTTTAGTTTTCCCATCTTCCTGGTCCATTGTTGTATATAGGAAATTCACTGTCATTTCTTTTGTTGTCAATTCTTTCAATAGTCTCAACTTTTGTGTGCTCTTCCTCTCAATAGATTGCTCACTTATTTTGCTCTAGTTTGTGGATCACAAGGAAACATTAATCAATTTCTAGAAAGAAATTTCCCTCCATTCTTTCATGTATTTATTTCTGTAAATCAGTTTAACCGGGGTACCAGTGCCATGCAACACTACGTGGGATTACGTCCGATGTTTGATGTGGAGGTCATGAATGCAGATGCTAGATTGGTTCTTGGTGACCTTGGTTCTCAGCCTAGTCCTAGCAACGCTCTGCATGGGCTCTCCTCATTGTACAAAGAAATTACAGGTTTGAATGTGTTGAATCCCTTAATTTTATGTGTCAATATATTTTTTTTCCTTATTTAGACTGTAATTGATGTTAGGAGATATATCGGTGATACTAGGAGATTTTTATTTCCTTTTTTTATTCATTCATTGTAATTGAAATTATATATGTGTACATGATTCTAAACATGGAAATATATGAGAGAAAATAATTCTCCCAATACTTGTGTTAGAATTGCCACAAAGTGGCTTTGTTGGTGATTACAGAAAGTGTTGGCTTAGACGTGCTTTTTAACTTATTATTATAACTGGCCGGCAGATACTGTGCGGAGAGAAGCGGCTACAATAACGGCTGTATTTCCTTATCCTAATGATGTCATGTCGATATTAGTCCAGGTATTGCTGTTAACTTGTATACTGTTGCATTTGATGGGTGGTCAACTTACTTGGACGGTCCTACTTGTGCATGTGCGAGAGTTCATTGACGGTCAAATGAGCAATTGGTTTTCTATGGTTATGTGCAGCGTGTAATGGAAGACAGAGTTCCTAAACTTCTTGAGAAACTATTGTTAAAGCCATCTCTTGTGAATCAACCACCCATGGAAGAAGGTGGACTCGTATTGGTGGGTTTTATAGATGAACTGGAACCTGATCTAATAATGTTGTAAACTGATATAGGGCATTAACCTTTTTCTGCATTCTGTTGAAATTTCAGTATCTTAGAATTCTAGCAGTGGCATATGAGAAGACAAATGAGCTTGCTAGAGATTTACGTGGTGTGGGATGTGGTGACTTGGATATTGAAGGTAAAAATTTGAGTGCGTTAAAACTTTCTTTAAGTCATAATTGCCGTCTGACAGGGAACATAAATTAATGCTACATTATGCCTTCAAATAACATGCCCAGCAGTTTGTGTTCTGGACCTTCTGGTTCTCCCAGGTAATACAGGAATTTCACATTATCTGCTTGGTACTATCTAATAAAGATTGAAAACATTTACTTGCCAACTCGATCTGTACGCATTTTGGTAAATCAAACTATCGTGATTTTCATAGCTAGTCTACAAAAGACAAAGCAGCCACTCTAGCACTGTGCAAAGATCCTTCCAGGACCCAAGGTGGGAGAGGTTGGATATTTCTTGATGAAGGGGATGAATCAATAAAATATTAGCATTTTAAACCCCCACCCACCAAATGCACAAAACAACAAACTTGAAGACAGAAAGAAAAGAAAAACCCAAGGGAGGAAAACCCATAGGCAAAAATTGCTGGGGGTTGATCAAGATCCTCTGTCATATGGCTTCCTACGAATCAACTCTTTGCTGAATATTTTGCGCTGTACTAAATCAGAAGCCTGTCAGAATTCTGGACATTGCCATCCAGAAATATACTCAAATACTTCTTTTACTTCTCTGCACTAAAAGTAGTTTTATCTCTTGATACAGGCCTAACAGAGTCTCTCTTTCTTCCCCACAAAGATGTATACATCGAGTATGAGCAGGCCTCTCTTAGGCAACTTTATAAAGCAAAGGTTTAACTTAATTTTCTATCCCCATCCCTCTATCCCTCAAACTCCAAATTTTATCCTTTCAATAATTATAAAGTACCCGCCCTGAAGCACAATAGTTGTAGGGATTATTCCCTAAGGGAGAAATGCGTAATTGTCATACAGATGGAAGAACTACGAGCTGAAAGTCAGCAGTCCTCTGAATCATCTGGGACAATTGGGCGTTCAAGGGGTGCTTCCATAGCATCTTCCCAGCAACAGATGTCCGTTACCGTGGTGACTGAGTTTATACGCTGGAATGAAGAAGCAATATCGAGGTGTACTTTGTTCTCATCACAGGTACATATTTTCTCGATGTATTTGTATTAATTTTTTGGATAAGGGGCTTGGTACTCAACAAAGCCTCTTTTATTTTGTCATTAAAAATGAGATGTTTTCATCACATTAGACTTGGCAATATTAGAAGTCCTCATGTCTTGGGCTTTTGTAATGGCCTTCTTGTTATTTAAGCACTCAAACGTTCTCATTCCTTAGCCCATTTTACATGTTTCTCCATTTTTTTGAGATGGCAGCTCCGGAAAATGCATTATCATTTGTCTGCACAAGTTTCCTTCAAATTTTAACTTGATGATGAACCAAATTATGCGCTACCTATTCATTAAGTGGAAAGCATCATGCGTCTTTATGAATTATGGTGGATTGTGCTATTCATGCATGCAAAACTATAGACACGATAACTTCATCCCCCCAAAAAAAAAAAGCAAGCTTATAAGTTGTATTCTTTTTTTCTTTAGGTTTAAGAAAAAATAATCCTAAAGTGATTCTTTTATGTGCTAAAATTTTTACCGTTCCACATCTTGAGTGTTCACTTGATACACACGGGTAGTTACTGATTATTATCTTGCTGTTTTACAGCCGGCTACAGTAGCAGCTAACGTAAGGGCTGTTTTTACATGCCTTTTAGAGCAGGCAAGCTTCTTCCTATCTTCTCCCGTTGGAGTTCTTTTCCATTGGTACCAATGATAACTGATCTCATGTAACCTTGACGCATCCTTCTACTGCAGGTCAGCTGCTACATTACAGAGGGGCTTGAACGAGCTCGAGAAGGCCTGACTGAGGCTGCGGCTTTAAAGGAACGCTTTCTGCTTAGTGTCGGTCGACGAGTTGCTGCTGGAGCTGCTTCTGCTGTAAATATCCATCACTTTGCTTCCTGTGCATATATAACCTGGATCTGATTTATGAGCCAAAAGTTTCTGCAAGCCAATCTTATTTCTTTACTACCATTTTGTCTATAAAGTGTCTGGTACGTAACTTGATTGGCGATATGTAGGCAGAATCTGCTGCTGCAGCTGGAGAAAGCAGTTTCGGATCTTTCATGGTTGCTGTACAACAATGTGGAAGTAGTGTGGCTATTGTTCAGCAAGTATGCCAGTTTGCATTGAGTTGTTTCACCTGATGCATTCATGTGAGCTTGTGATTGATTTCACCAGGAATTTACTCTTCACTTGCAGTACTTCTCGAATTCAATCTCTCGGCTTTTGCTAGCTGTGGAGGGTTCTCATGCTGCCTGCTGCGAAGAAATGACAACAGCAATGTCCAAAGCAGAAGCTGCTGCTTGCAAGGGACTTCAACAATGCATTGAAACAGTGGTGGCTGAGGTTTGTATTTGAACATTTATCATGATATTTTCATCAGGTGCCCTAAGCAAGGATATATCCACCATTGCTATATGCTATTTGTGACTGATTGCAACTGTTCTCTTGAAACCTGCACTTTTTTTTTTAATATATCATTTTCATTTACTTGGATGTTAAGGCTATTAATCCTTGTTCTTGTCAGGTGGAACGACTCCTATCAGCTGAACAGAAAGCTTCAGATTATCGTTCACCGGATGATGGCTTTGGTCCGGATCACCGGCCAACAAATGCCTGCACAAGGTTTGTGGAGACTAATTTTGTTTCGAGTGTATCCCACTTTCCCTGAAAGAAGTCTATATTTCATGATTTTATTTTGCGTGCGTGTATGTTTAGTACTCCATGGTTCATACTCCTCTTATCAGGGTTGTAGCTTACCTTTCTCGGGTTCTTGAGACTGCTTTTACAGCTTTAGAAGGTCTTAACAAACAAGCTTTCCTAACCGAACTGGTATGGTAATATTTTGTTCTGCAGTAAATGGTTCTTGTTTGATCGCACATGGTTTATTGACATGCTTGGTTCCAGTTTCAGGGCATATGCTGCTACTTATTTAAACTGACCTTAATCCAAAAATTAGAGCAGGTTTGACAAACTAAAAAATACTGAAAACATTTTATATGACGGGAGATGCCTGGATAATTGGAAGGCAAGCTCTAAAAAAAGGTCCCTAGACCAGCCATGCTTTATGAACTGAGTTTTTCCATTAAAGGACAAAGTATCCACAAGATGAATGCAGTGAAGCTAGAATTCCAAGATTGTGGTTTTGAGAGTTTTGATTTGGCTGGATCTTCAATAATGTGGTATTGAGATGCTAGATTGGAAGTCATGTAGAAAGAGGATTTAGTTTGCTCAATGCGTATAAGACTAGTTCGCTTTCGTGGATGGAGTATATTTTACTGTTCTCCATTTTAAGATTTAAGTGGTAATACAGTGGGTTTGTTGATAAAGGGGAGTCGCTTGCACAAGGGACTACTTAATCATTGGCAGAAGTTCACTTTTAACCCAAGGTAAATTTCGGATCCTCTTCCAATTGCTGTTTTGAACTATTGGAAGTTGCCTGTACTGTATTTGCATAAATTATATGCCTGATGCTATGTTCTTGATTGTCGTGGCATGTTGCACGAACATTACTCGTATCATATTAAATGTACCTGTATGTCATTTTTGTGCTATAATAGATATGATACCACATGCTTGAATTCAGCTCAAAAACACCACATTCCTTTAGTTTGTTACTGTCCACTGGAAATACAACCACGCTTACATCATTTTTGATGGTGGTCATGCATTAGTTCTCCTCTGTCTTCTTCCTGCCTTCACTACATGATATATGTTATATTTATCCCCTAGATATCTTAAAGTTCAGGGAGATATATTAAATAGTTCCCCATCATATTTAAGCATTTTTCGGAAGGTTAATTTTCCTGCTTTATCAAATTCAAATGTCTTCAACTCATGTCTAATTAGACATGATTGATTTTCACTAAGGTAATAGTCAATTACCCACCTTTTGAAGTTCCTGTGTGGTGCCGCCACAATTTGATTGAATTGTGTTTTCTTTCAATTTTACTTCGACAGTGGAGGACTAAGGCTCAAGCGTGATATAATAGAGTATGGAGAATTCCTCCGCAGTTTTAATGCTCCTTCAGTTGATGAGAAATTTGAAACGCTGGGAATGTAAGTCATTGTAGTCAAATGTGAATATATGATCTTAAACTACAAGTGAGAAGAACATCAGTATACAGGATAACAACTTTGATTTACCAACCTCTCTATTCAGCTTGGCCAACGTCTTTATAGTTGCTCCTGAAAGCCTGTCATCCTTGTTTGAGGGAACCCCAAGCATCCGGAAAGATGCACAGAGGTAATAACCATATTCACAATATCTTGTGCACAATACGTAACCCATTTAAAACCAAATTATAGTTGACTTATATGGTACACAGTATATAGTTTCTTGATGCGCGTACTTTCACTTCATCTATGTCAATTTCCACCTTTTGAGATTGAAATTTGAATTGGCTACAAACTCAGGTTTATCCAGCTCAGAGATGACTACAAGAGTGCAAAACTGGCGGCTAAACTTAGCTCCTTATGGCCAGCCTAGCTCCTTGTCAGCGTTAGCGCTTTCACCTCACAAAGATGCTTTTACTGAGCAAGACCTTGCAGAAGATTAAACGTAGCCATGCCTTTTGCATGTTCAGATTCTAATTCTTTCAACACCCATCCATGCTTGAAGCATGATAGGAAAAATAATTTTTCCCCCTCTGCTTTCGTCAAATATATTTTGAACAGGATCTTAAAATTCTTTTATCCTTTTTTTTTTTTAACTCAAATTATCTATTTTTGTTATTAGCATGTTCAAATATTCCCCCTTTTGTTTTAGTAACTTAATTCAATCGTTGGGGGTGCCAATTAATAAGAATCCGGCCTTGCAGAATTACATTCCATTTATGTAAAGAGAGTGACATTTAACACGTGAGCTATCAATTTATAATTAGTGGAGCTGTGTTCCTACCCGAGTCCCTCGTTCTACCAGCATGTTCAAAAATTAATTTGTGACTCAATAAGTTGCTACACGGTGAAACTATTACATGACTTTCAAAAGATATGAAAGGGAAAGAGAACATTAAGCATTTTAAATTACAAGTCAGATTTTGGATAAAAAGGGAATTGTGTTCATCACTCATTCATTCCTAAATTTCGACTTCATCAAAGCAAAAGCTTGATGCGTGTTGTGTCATCTTGCAAATGCCTGTGCACACCCCAGCTTGAAGAGTAGTGTCAAAGCAAGGGTGCAATGAAAACAAGTGGAGAAATGAATAATACTTAAAAGAACAATTTTTAGATTCAACAAAACGTAGAGGAACGAGCAAATGCTATTGTCAGTTACATATCAAGTTGAGTTCTATCTCATGCTAAAATTAACTCTGATTCCTCCAGTTCATAGAACAAAAAGGCAAAGATAAATAAAAAAAGGAGAACTGCAGAGATCCAATGCATCCCCACCAAGTAATGTCCATCAGGGCTCAACGGTACTGCAAAACCAAATGCTAGGTTAGCCATCATCGCATTTAAAGAGAACCATGTACCTAAGAGAAAATGTTTGCATGATCTGCTAAACAAGAATAATCCTAATTTCTAACAAGTGTATAAACAAGATTATGCCTCTGTTTTTTTCCTTTATTTTTATTTATTATTATTTTTTTTTTTGGAGTGGTCTTGGAAGAATGGAGGCTTTCTAGAATCAAGATAAGCAAGCAAAATGCATGTTTCCACGTGCGTATTTGTGAGGCAAATAACATAGGTCAGAACTAAACAAAAACACACACACATTAATGCTTGCACACATAAATATTGGTATAAAACTCAGGTAATTACCTTGATGAAGCCAATTTCCTTGGCATTGCTCCTGAAGCATTGTCTGCAGCACATAAGCCCATACTTTCTAATTATTCCATGGGGGTTCCCACAGACACGACTGCCAAAAATCACTCATATGAGCCAGTATAAACTGAAAAGTAAAAGATGAGGGGAAACGGGGGCCATTGAGCCCAAATCACATGCCCATATGAGTACAACTAAACTTATTATTCTTGCAACAATGGTATCTACATATTCTAATATCAAGCAATTAATTGTTACATTAAATGCTGAAGCTTCCCTTATTTTGAAGATTCTTCACACAGTATGAGAACTGATATTTGATGCATAAAATATCAAGGGCAACCCACTCTAAAACTTCATGGTGAATCTGCCCAATATTTCATCTAACCAAATCAAAAGCATACAGTACCAATGAAAAAGCATTTCTTACAACAACCACAGCATATTAAGTGCATGTATAACTAGAGCTAATAGTAAGAACGGCCATTTGGTCACTGTAGCTGTCAGGCAAATTTCATGTGTTAACTAATCGCTCGTGTAGTCTTGATCTCCTAGCACGTTCAGAGGTCAAATTAAAACATTAAGAATCAATCCAAAAGAAGGCACAAGACAGCGGGCTAATTAACAAAAAACCCGGACCATCATCGTCAATAAACTTATAACGAATCTCAACAAAACCAATTCCAATCTAAAATCGAATCAAAACACATCAAATCTCCCTGATATCCTTCAAAAATTATATCACATGCATTCAATTGAACTAAAACAGTAAATAATATGCTGGGAAAAATACAAAACGAAATCCATGAACGCTTGGATGTGGCATTACCAGGTGCGAGAACCAGGTCCATAGGTCTTGGGGTGAGAATTCCAGATGTTAGAGTGTCCCATCTTGCACTTTTAGCGCGAACTAGAAGCCGATTATGCGAGTGCCAGGAGCCCTAATATAACAGAAATAGAATGAAGCGAAAAGTTGGTATTTATAGGATTGCAGGTCTGAAACCCTAAACCACTAAACGGCGACTCGAAATTTTTGGACTGGGGGGTACTTTGGGCTTTTTACTCCTTTTATCGTCGATGTTTCCTTAGAATTTTTTCTAAAATATAACGTGTCAAATGTCTAACAATTTTTGTTTTCTCAATTAAAAGAAGATTTTCATTACCACTTTTTTTTTTTTTTTGAAACCTCCATTACTATTTTCTTTTATTATTGCTTACTTCTTTATATCACTAAACCATTCTCAATCTAGTTCCCCTGTCCCAATAATTCTAATGTTCTTTTGAAGTTACATTTTACCCATAGTATCTACTAAAAAGTCCTGTTGAGAGAGAATGAACAGATTGATATACACACCTTACGCGTGTGTGTGTGTGTGAGAGAGAGAGATTGCAATTTCAGAATTAATCAAACCACAACCCAATCAACGATTGGCTAGTCTATAAAACATCTCCTTATGAGCCAGGAAAATGGGAAAAGTTGGCTTACACTTGGGAGCATGATAGCTAAAAAATTAACACTTTTCTACCACCTGAATCAATAGAATGTTGTAAGAGGATTCTACTACTATCGATGCGTCACTACTCATAGATATTGTAACTCAGAGAATTCTTTTCTTTACTGGTTTATATGCAGCAGTTCCATTTACATAGTTTTTCTTTGCTTATGATACTTAAGTGCTTCATTGTGCTGTGATGCTAAAATGTGTTGGAAGCCCCTTGCAAATCACAGGCACGCTGCTCACATTCTAGCTTGCCCCACCGAGCATCAATCCATTCACATGGAAATACTAGCTTCCCCAAGCTGTAAAAACGAAAAAGAAAGTAAAAAAAAATCGACATGGGGTCAGTTAATCTGTTCGGGGTTTATGGACAGCTTAAGATAACAAATGAGAATTAGCAGCACTGAACAACGCAGGTGCAGGATTGATTTATTAAGAAAAAATCGTTTCCTAGTTTGTGACAGTCGCCAACACACACATAAAACTTAGGACTTAACATTCTGAAATATAAGTCTTTGTTTGAGGGGTTTTGCAAGAAAAGCTCAACAAAATTCTACTCCCTTCAAGCTTGGCTAAAATGCTTTTAGGAAAAGTCTGCTCTAGCTATTCTGATACTAATTTTATGGTCTCCAAACCTTCTCCAATCAACCCAAGAGCAAAACACAATTTTGTCCCACACACACACACAGAGAGAGAGAGAGAGAGAGAGAGAGAGAGAGAGAGTAAATTTCTTCTCAAGTAATCAGTAAAGTATTTCCAAGAGTTTTTGACACATGAAACTGATCTATCATCTATGATTAGACTAATGACAAAACTAGGATCCAGATGCAGTTAAAAAAAGGCGTAAAACAAACAAACAAAGTGGAGATGAATCCTGCATTAGTGTTTCCTCACAAATTCTAAAAATGATGGACCAATGGATACTCCACCTTTATTCATATAAAGCAAGCAATTTTACAGTTCATCAATTAATAAAAGAGGCAATATGGAAGAGAAAGAATATACAGAGTCCATAATATGATACTTACCTTCGGTTAACTACATTGTGCACATGACATAACCACTGTGAAAATTCTTCATGAGATCCAGCCTGGACATGATTAGCTCTGGCAACAATTCAAAAAATATGCATTGTTCATTTCTTATAAAATTACTGACAGGCATTCCAGACAAAACTCAACTCCACTTAGTTCTACTACAAGGCATCACAAGCCTATCTTAATAGGTGAAGATGCTGACATTAAAATTCCTGGGTCCCATATCTCCAGAAAATAGTGATGCTGCCACCAACAGCTGCATCACTTATTATTTGATTTCCCTCCCACATATATTAAAAAATACAAATTCTATTTCAGAGAGTGTGCTAGAAGTCTAAGGAACCAATTTGCTAGCATGAAAAGTGCGATTGTTTGACTTGTCCATATACAGGAATTTCTCAAGTAGACAGAGAAAGTACATCACTTATTAAGCACAAAAGTTAAAATTACATAGCTCATTGAATCTTCGAAGAAGAAGGCTTATGAATGGCAGCAAGTAAGAAAGTGGGAGTACTGCCTGCCAGTCTTAAACTCCAAGAGTATCTTCAGCACCCATGTTTTGCCCTTGTGACTCACAGTTCCATATCAACTTTGAGAGGGGTCGGGGAGTGAGAGAGATCTTTAAGCATAAAATAGAGCATCAGAAAAAAATATCCGAGTATTGTCTCTATCACCAGCTATCACTAACACATGCCTCTAAATCTGGTGTAGAATTGTAAGTATTAGCCTAGTCCAAGAATTCCTGTAATGGGCACTAGAGATTGCAGTATGCAAGCTCCAGGAAAGGTAAACTACCTATTTAAGAGGAATAATCACTTAAAATCTCAAAAGAAGGAGGTTTGCCCCCAGTGTTGGAGAAAAAATGTTCTTGATCTAGGGAGTAAAGGCAATGCTCTTAGAGAAAGCCATATATACCTTAGCACTTCTTTAAAGTGATCTGCACATTCCTTACAGGGGTACATTCGAGATAATATTGCCATCTGCATAATAATTGCAAAGCTATTAGGGAGTCATTTATTTGTTGAATTTGCTGATGCTCAAATCACCTAAAATCTATTCTAGCTTTGTCTCAATTCCTTAGGCCGACCAAAAAAAAAAAAAAATCTTATTGACTCCAAGTAGAAAATCTAAGAAAATATGCAACACTATGCGCGTCAAGTTGGAGAAGCCCCTTAAGACAAAGTAGCCCTAAGAAATGGGGAAAATGGTCCTTGAATCAAGATTAGGCAAAACAATTGGAGCAGTCTCCTGACAGACCCGACCAAGTGTCCTAGCTGAAGAAATCAGGGGAGTAACAGAATACCAATCTCAATGTTGGCGAGAAACAAGAGAAATAAACTACTGTTACGTATCAATTAAACTTCTAACGTTAAAAAAAAAAAAAGAGAGAGAGAGAGAGAGAGAGAGAGAGAGAGAGAGGTCACTGAAGCTTTACTTCTCCATTGATTGGAAAACTGGAGATACGAGATGATGTAAGGTCCAAGGGAAAAATAGAACATTGCATGTAACACAACACTCAGAGAAATGTCAAGACATTGAAAAACAATTATATACCAGTTCTTTTACATCCTTCTTTTGCTGCCTGGTTGGCTTGTCTGGATACTGCAAGTAAAGAATTAGGAAAATTCAGCGTGCTAAGTAAATGTATCTCTCATTGAAAAGTTAAAAATACATAAACCAAGTAATGTATTGAAAAGTGAAGCATTATAAAGATGACTTAATGCTTAGTTCTTAAAAGGTAGCAGTGTACCACAATTGTCAAAGTAAAGAATACTTTGGGAGAAGTGAATAAGAAGAGACCTGAGCAGCAAGAGTGTGAAGAAAAGTCCAGGTGGCTCTTCCAAGTTCTTCTTTAGTTATTGGACCAGAAGATTTTCCCTAAAGAATGAGCAATAAGTAGATTGATAAAATCTCTGTTGCCATCCACATAGTACGGTGCTTCAATCTTCAATTTACAGAATTACCGTGAATAGACAAATACTAGAAGAGATTACCTTCAGGATATTTAAATAATTAAGCTAAGCAGGCTCAATTAATGAATAAGATACCCGGCTTCAGAAACATTTAATTTTCTAGAAAACATGCGAAAATCTTCAGCTACTGTCATGAAAAACCAATTGGCGGTCCTCCATATGAAAGCATAAACTGAAGTTTAGACAACGAAGCATTTTATCATTTCTTATGTATAATCTAAACACACAGCTCCTGGTTCATATCATGTCTCTCTCATTTCTTTAGAACAAAATAATATATAGTGACTGTGATCAGACTAGACATAGTTTCTTCCCAATAGAGACTTTATAGACCAAAATCCAGATAAAATAGGAAAGCCAAAAAGAGAAGCATGTAGTCTACAGAAAATAGAGGATGACAAGTTAAGCCAAATTTCGCGCATAGACGGAGAAAATTTTCGCATAAAGTAAAAGAAGATTGAGAGTGCACTAAAATGCTAAGTTCATATTTCATTCACGACTTTCAGCAAACATTTAACATTCAAAGCCGTAGCTCGCTCTCATGTTTAATACATAGCAGCTAAACATATACCCAGATTAAAGGCGATACCTTTGTGCGAATTTCAGCAGACTGGGGAAGAAGAGAATCCGCGGTTGAGTTGAAGGATGTATGCAGTGAAAAGGGGTCATCTTTATTAAGCGAGATTGAAGGCTGGTTGGGACGGAGAATCAAGTAGGAAAGATGGGTTTGAACGCATTCTGAGATTCTGCCAAACGCTTTGAAGAGATGCTGAAGTGGATTATTTTCTGCCATTGGGTTGAGAGAGAGAGAGAGATGTCTATATACTTTAGTTGAATACTTCATACAAGGTTTTCACCCCGCAGTCCTGTTTTGGACCTTTGGCTGCATCGTATCAAAATCAGTCTTGATTCCCCAAATAAACTTCCTCTATTGGATTTTCAATACCTCTTTAAAAAAATTATCTTTCTGAGGGAGTTTCCTCTTAATTTTATATATTTGTATATTTTATTTATATTTATTATTTACAAAAATGTTAAAAAAACCTTCAGAGTTTTTCTAACAAAACTTCTCATCTCATATAATATGTATTGATACACATCATGTGTATTTCAAATCAATATGACGTACATTCGTACAAACCACATGTGATGAGAGATTTTGTAACAAAACTTTTGAAATTTTTTTAACATTAATCTATTTATTTATGAATTATGACCACATGTAATTTGATTTAATTGTTGTACATATAATACATACTTGCGTGGAATAAAATAAAAAGTCCACATGACAAAATAAGAACATAAAGAGCTCGTTTCTTTCTAGTGTTCATATCAATTCCCTCTTCCGACTTTTATGACAAGTGAGGTGTAATTAATTGTTTCCAATAATTTGAATATATCTAAATAAATCGTTAGTAGATTAAGGGGGTTTGTCCTAATTGTAAAAGCACTCATTGCTTTGCCGTTGACATTGCTAACATTGCTAATACAATTACAATCATATTGCAGACATATTCTGTTCAATTGTTGATACATGTCTTCTTCATTTTATAGTTGAAAACATAGAAATTTGCAAATTAACGCATTTCTTTTGGGAGATCTTTTAAAAAATCACTTTTTAAAGCTCAATCTTAACAATGTATTTTATTTGTTAATATATAATATTCGACTTTTCAACTCAATTCGAACCAAATATTCTCCAAAAGATTAAGGAGTTACTTTTTTTTTGAATAATTCCATTTGAACAAATAAGTCGACAAAAAGTGTAACAAAATCAAAATATCACTCATGTGATTACCATTGATGAAAAATTGATGTGATGTATTGAAAAAAATTATGACGTATTATTTTTGTTTAAGTTTTTGTCCCCGAGAAAATTCTCTAAGTAACAAGCTATAAAATTATAACAACAATTTCATAACCAACACCCGTGTCCGCGCACGTTTGACTGACCTAAGAGGATTCCAAAAGCCCAAGTTAGTTCGTGTTTGGCTAGGATCTTGTGCTCGCAAGAGTTTAGACAAAATTAGAAAAAAATTAAAAAAAAAAAGGAAAAGAAGAAAAAGAAAAGAAAAATACACAGGCAAGCCCATCGGCAGCGGGCGCTTTAGGGGAAGAAGAAAAATACACTCGATCTCAACTCCTTCGAACCCAGGTAATTTCTCTCTCTATCTTGCTCCATTTCTCATTACAATTCAATCGATTCTTGCGGAAATCTCAACTGGGTTTTGATTTTTTTTTGTTAGAATAGCTGTCTCTCTACTCTTGCCCAATTGGAATTCCAGGGTTTTGTTTTTCATTCTTAATTTGAGTTATCATTCATCGATTTCTACAGTTGAAACCAACCTGATGGTAAAGTTTGTTATACTTCTCGTTGTTTTCTGATAATTTGATAATGCCGAAAAAAAGGGTTGAAAATTGAGGTTTTGTTGACAATAAAAAGAATACCAATAAAAATTAGATATATATTTTTTTTTGTTAAGTTTTTACTTGGACTTAATGTTGTAAATTTGTAGAAGTTCATTTGAGCTAATTGATTGAAGTTTTATTTTTTACTAGGTTGTCTGAATCTTGAGTTGAGGTTTCAACAATAAAAATTACACTTCCGTTGATTGATTTATGAAATATTGTGGAAAATTGTTGATATCCTTAATATAAATATTGGTGTGAAACCTTTTCTTTTCTTTTCCTATTTATTTTGGTGAGGGATTTGGTAATTCTATTTGCTATCTAGATGGAATACCTCATTGGGATCTGGTATTTTGGATGTTAAGCAGGTTAATTAAGCATGGTGGCAAAACATAATTTTACCCGGTTGGACGTGTTGGAGCTGAGAGATCAAATTTATCAGAAGACTGGGCGTGCGAGAGCAGAAAAATACTTCATTCAGCTCCAAAAAATTATCGATGGAAAGATTAGGAAGGTTGAGTTTGATCAGAGTATATTACAAATACTTGGGAGAGAGTATATCCATCTCCATCAAAAGATTTTCCATTCCATTCTCTTCAATGCATGTCTGGCTAAAGAACCCCCACCGAGAGGCAGGAAAGTTATAGGACCACTTGGCGTTAAAGTTGCAAATGGTTACCAGAGAAACTGTATGCAATCACTCTATGGTGATGCATTTCCCCCATCGCCTAGAAAGCATCGGTCTCCTGTCAACAGGGATCGTAAGTTTCGGGATCGTCTAAGTCCACTTGGTCCACTAGGCAAGAGCCCTAGTATTACATTTGAAGAACCAAGTCCAAGAATTCAAGAGCAGCAAAGTGGAGCTGAACTCAATTCTGTCAGTAGCAAACCACCCATTGAAGTTGTTCCTGTTGAAGATGGGGAAGAGGTTGAACAATTTGCTGGAAGCCTAGGCATTCGTAATCGGAGCCTTATTACTGCTCCATATGGTGTTTCGTTAAACACAGCTGGTGCTAGTAATTCTCTTAATCATTGTTTCATGATTGATACTTGTCAAAATAGTGATGAGTTACCAGATACAAGGATGTTGAGGAGTTGTTTGGAGAAAAAGTTGGAGTCCCAGGGGCTTGGAATTTCGTTGGATTGCGCTAACCTCTTAAATAATAGTTTGGAGGTGTACTTGAAGAGGTTAATTGAACCTTGTATAGAGATTGCAAGATCACGGTGTAATAATATGCATGCTGGAGGGTTAAACAGTCACAGTCAAACAAATGCTCAAACAAATGCCGGAGGAAACTCGGCATTACCTGAAAGATGTGCAGTACTACCATCTCAGTCCACGGATGTAACTATGTTGGATTTCTGTTTCTCAGTGGAGTCAAATCCTTTTATTCTGGGGGCAAATTGGCCAGTACAACTTGAGAAGATTTGCTCTCGTGCCTCTGAGTAAACATAATTGACAGTTGTTGGGGACAGGCACTCAGTTGATAGGAACAGTTCCTCAAACTCTCTTCTGATGTTATGTTGATTCTTTGTTGTATACTGACCACCAATTATAAGTGGTACCCCGGAAGCATCAGGAAAGAAGATGAAATTCATTACTTCAGTTTTGAGTTTCGTAGGCTTTTAGCTGTTAGCTGTTAGTTGCTAGAAGGGAGAATGTTTATACACCTATTTCAGCCTTTGGATACTACTAAACCTTCCATAACCTCTACAGCGTGGTCACCATTCTTCAAGTTACACATTATGTAACTATCCGTTTCTGAATGAAATAAAGCAGCCTTATTTTCATTACTACTTCATTTTTTTTCCTTCTTTATTTATTTATTTATTTTTGGGAATGACAAAAGCTTCGTGTTTTATCGCGCTTCATATGTGTAATTGTTGATGCTACAAAGTGATGGTCACAGTAGAGAAGGGATAGCATTATATCTTAAAGGTATGTTGCACATTGTGTTGTTTGCTGCAGCTTATCATTTTCATGGTTCTCAGTTTTGAAAATGGATCAGATTAGTATTTAATTAATGTTGGCTGATCGATTGGTTATTCTCTTGTTTGCGCAGGTTTAATGCAATCTAATGCTTCGAAATTCATTTGAGCTTGGCTTGCTCCAAGTAAAATGGATTTTTACGGGTGAAGTTCGTCTAAAAAAATGTATTCATTCACTTTCTTCTGAACTAAGTTGTTGAAAATCCAGTGAAGCTGCGGCATGAAAATTGAGGATGCTATGATGTCCCAAAGAAAATTATCCCCCGAGATATATTGAGGTAAATCATCAAAGTTGTCTAAGAAGTCATCTGCTCTGACGTCAAATTTAGCAAGAAAATGTTAAATACTGTTATCGTTGTGGTCATGAGGTCATCGTCTAAGCACTCAAGTGTCCTCATAGCCATAGTTATTTAAAGAGCTCTCATTTCTGGCATTCTCTGTGCTATATATGCAAGTGCTCTTTCCCTGACTGAGACCTTTTCTTAAGTTGCCTGATGGAACCTCTGAAAGAATTCTCAATGAATTGATCCAGTTTCTCTTCCAAAAAAGAGGGACGGGAAAAAAACAAAAAGAAAGGAGAAAGTTGTCCTTAATAATTAATGCAGAAATTAAAATACATACAAAGAAAGGAGATACAAGGCATAGCTCGAAGTTAATGGAATAATTTTCGAAGTTGTATCCATAACAAGGACAAGTTACAACATAATAAAACCATGTTCAAATCCATAAAGGGAAAATAAACATAATACAAGCAAATGATGAGAACTTGTGTTATAACTAGCAGTCTAATATATAATCCCTTCCCTACTAGTCTCTGCGAGACTGAAATTAATTGTTGTTAGAAGAGTATTACTTGATAATTCTGCAGCTTGTAGCTTCTTCCATCAGTGTTACTAAATCAACATTCTGAAAGACGCTTTCTAAGAGTTCTTTTGAGATCCCATGTAGCTGTTCTAACTGAGCCACACACTCGTGGAACTCACTGGGGGAGATGATGCGAAGCTGCAGTCAGCTGCTAATATATGCTCACGCCGTGCTAACTTTCTCTAAGCTTGCCATGTATGTCATGTATACAGTCCATATATATGAAAATGAGTTGCTCACCAGTGGCTGCCATAAAAAAAGCACATATATCTTTAAGTTATTCTTCTCATAAACTGTGTTAAAATGAAAAAAAAAAAATAATAATAATAATAATAAAATCCCTTGCTTGAAATGGAAAATAAAAGACGAGGAAGCGAAAAAGGAAAGGTTAATTGCCAATCAAAAAGCCTTTGCTTTTAGTACATTTGTTAATAAAAAGTTCATAACATAAGAATCATTTCAACAGTGTTGTCAAACATAAGAATCATCTCACCTGTAGATTAACAGGGATAAATCTGAACGTCACGAAATCACATACAGGCCAGTACATAACACCACTAATCATTGTGGGGACTAAATCGCGCTTCAATCGAGCAACAATCTCAGAACCACTTTCACCTGAGTATGGCAACAGATGGTTAATATTTGTTAAAGCCTCACATGAAACTGTCCAAGCTCCTTTTTTTATAGAAATATCTCTAGTAATATCACCAAAATGAAATTTATCCCATGAAACGCATACATATAAGAAATAGGTTACCAAAAATTGGACCTGTCATCATGGCCTGCATTTAAATCTTATGTATAAAATGATCCACCACTTCAGGCAAACAGATCAATGTAATTTATGAACTGATAATTTAAATTTGAATTTGTACTTCATATTTTGGGAAGTTGCAATTTTATACTGTGTTCCTGAAACTCAAGTACCATAAGCTTTTAGTTTCAGTAATACATCTAAAAAACTATGTGTTTCTTTTCTTTCCTCTATCTGTGCATTCCACATTTTATTTATTTTTCTGAGATTACAAGGTTAATATAATCTAGATCCAAAATTTTATTCTTTCCACTCATACCATCGTACGAGCAGATGACAAAAGTCTGTATGAGATAAATCGATAGGACTGCACGGGAAGAGAGAAAGAGAAGTCCCCCTTTTTTTTAAACGTTTTAGGCTAAACTAAAGCTTTTTCACCCAAAATTTGTAGCCAACCTAACAATGCTTGAACACCAGATTTTCTTCCCAAGTAACTATTACATGTGTACTCACAAGGGTTTTCTTCCCCATCCTTCCATCTTGAACATCAATGTCAAAATGATATTATAACCATAAATTTGCACTTAGAGCCTCAAGAGCTTTATGCGCTACACTAAACATATATAATCTAAATTTAAAATGTGGAGAGTAGCTATCTCATCCCCCACCCCACCCCCAAAAACCCCAGGGCCGCCCAAAAAAAAAAGGGAGAGAATTAGGCTAAACCTGTAACTCATGCTTGAAGATTACAGCTCTCCCACATCTCTCTTCTCAAACGTGAATTAGAGTAGAATATGTTCCGTCTTTCATTCCTCCTCAGAAAATTAGGCAAAGCTTCTAGTTCATGTTTGAGGAAATTATTACAGCCCTTCCATCTCTCTCTTCTCTCTATCTATCTACATCATATGGTGTTTATTTATATATAATGCCTGGACGTTTGAGTTTTCCATTTTTTTTTTCTGGTACATGGTTAGTAACAGACCATCTTCTTGAAGCATTGGTTTTGGATGGACAAGATAAAAATCTTCATTAATGTCTATGCTCGGTGCTGCTTGTCCACCTTCCCCACTTTCTCAAATACATTAACCGATAAGCTGGAATGGAAGATAGAATAATACTTGCTGTTTCTTGACTCAAGGTTGGCTTCATGCAGCAATTACAGATATCAATATTTAAATTCATGGACCACAACATCCTAAAATCACATCAAGCAAGAAATAATAGCAAAAGTCTGAGAATTACCTTGTAAAGCAGCATTAGTGGAGAAGAAAATAGTAGTCATTGCAGGTCCATATACTGTCTGTCCCAAAGCCATTTTTTTAAATGTTGACAGAAGATCACGATTTGGAAAGACTCTTGAGACAAAATTAAACCAATAGTGCAACGAAGGTCCTAATATTAGCATTCCATAACCAGCCATACGCAGCGTCCTCACATAGTCATACCCTTCCATGGATATTCCCACAATATTCTATACCAAAATTTGATCATAAGTAACACATTCATTCATACTAGTTATAATAAAGCACAATACAATAAAGCACAATACAAAAATTGTCCTTTTCACATTTCACAAATTTGTTTGCAGATACCATAAGGACTCTTCCATCTCATTCTTACAAGGAGGATGAAAAGTTGTCTAATTGCCATTTACTAGTACCCTGTTTTCATGTTATATAAGCAATCTTAATTTAGTTTGGTATGCATACCAAGATAGTGGCTTGTTACAATCGAGATTATGGTTCTTGAAAAATGACCACTTGAACAAGCTTTGAAGATTATTTGTTCGTTAAGGGCCTAAATCAATCAAGCCAAGTTTTTTTTTTTTTTTTTTAAATCACATTCATATTTAAGCACCACTAAATTTTATGCTTTAACACGTACCTGTGAAGAAAAATCAGCGGCAGCATAAATGAGGGCAGCGGTAATACTTTTCGTTACAATAGGGCGTGCGTTAATCATGCTCAAATACCAGCTCACAAATCCCAATTTCGAAGGTGACAACACTACACTGGGAGCGGAAATCTCAACCGCTTTGGTTCTCCGGAAAATAGATTGAGGAAAACGAGAAGACGACCTGGATTGGCGGAGCTGATGAGAAAGTTGATTGGAGAAGCCATTTGTGATCACAAATTGGTCGGCAATCGAGTTCCGGCTGCTCGTCCATATGCTACGAACCGAGGAGTGCCGGTGGTGGTGGCAGAAGAGGTAGAGGTGCTGACGAGTTTGGAGGAAATTTTTGACGACGGCGGACATGGCTTTCTTCCTCCAATGCTGAGGGGTGTGAGAAACGTCCCTCCGTGTTTTTTGTTGGGGTTTAGGCGAAGAACGTGGGGTTTCCTAGAAATTGGTGGCCATTGAGTTGCACCATTTGACCAAAAATAGCGCGAGTACCATTGTGAATTCCTACTCGCTTTCTCACGTGACATTTTTAAAATTTCCCTTCTATTTTCTTTTTCAAAATATATTACTATATATTTTTTTCTTTGAGGGCTTGTTTTATTTTATTTTTATTTTATTTACTATTAGTGGTAAAAGCTACTTACTGATTCATTTAATTTAATTCAAGTTATTGTCCCCACTTCTACACTGGGGAGCTGGGATAGCCATCCCGACCATTGGCCACTCCATTTCCGGAAATTTTTTTTACCCTTTTAGAAAATTGAAAATAAAAATTAGTGTTTTTCGGCAAGAGATAATTAAATTTCAATTACCCTCCAAACCATCTCCTAACCACGCAAACCCGTGCACCTCTATGATACCTAAATTTATTTCAATTAGCAAGCAAGTGAGAAATCATTCCGG
The DNA here is from genome assembly GCA_963692815.1 of Nyctanthes arbor-tristis. Lineage (NCBI taxonomy): Eukaryota > Viridiplantae > Streptophyta > Magnoliopsida > Lamiales > Oleaceae > Nyctanthes > Nyctanthes arbor-tristis. The sequence goes on from CAVNYN010201243.1 coordinate 78,844, forward strand.
TTCCGCGCGTACAAATGGAGTGCTTTTGGACAGCTGTTGCTTTTTGGTAGACGAATGAAATTGCACAGCTTGCAAGAGTTCGGTTTACCCGTGAGGCACCAGATTTTGACACGAACCCACAACGACCATTTTTATTGAGCCACGTGTCACCTCTAAAACAATTCATTAAGGATATGTTTGGTATCGTTTGGCAAATTTGATTAGTTAAATTTTGAAAAGTTCTTATTTGATGTGTTTTGTGGGTGAGGTGTCAATAAGAGAATTTGACAAGTGTCTTAAAAATTTAAAATTCAAAATGTGTTATAAACTATTTAATTTATAATTAATGCCAAACGGACCTTAATTAATTCTTCTCATGTCACATTCTTGAGAAAAATATTTTTTCCAATTCCTCATATACTTTTTAATTATATATTTAGAAAAAATCACTTTTTACAAAATCAAATCTCAACAAATCTATTTTATACACAGGCTTAATTTACACTAAGAAACTGCACTTGTTATGGAAAACTATGATGATACAGAGAGAGAAAAAGAAAGAGCTTTTTATTATTAGCCAAGCAAAAGTGCAACACCATTGTTAGCGCAAAATGAGCAGCTAAAGAATATTAGCTTCCTTCAACCAGAGAAAACAAGCACAAAAGAGATTGTTTTTTACAGTGCGCCTATATCCTAATGATAGTTGTCACAGCTCCGCCTGAAATGACTGTTGTTGTGTGGAACTTCAACAAAACACATGGACAAATCATTTCGAGCCTCACACTTGCACAACGCCACTCTCACTCTTCTCCTCCTCTTCAGCTTTAAGCCAAGCATCCTAAAAAAACACAACATATTGCATTACATTAGCGCACACACCAAAAAGAATAGAGAATACCAATAGATGAAGAATGGAGGAAAGACAGGTTAGTTAGTGAATTCTCTCAATGGATAAACATTTTTGGTCAGTGAAATCTCATTGTGTTACCAATAGCTATTGAACTTGAGAAAAGGTAGGTTTTGTTAGTTTAAACAAAAGGTGGGCAAATAAATGTTGCATAACCTTATTAATCTATAAGTGAAATTAATGGATATGGCTGGAGTGTTTCCAACTTGAGACTAGATAGATAAGGCATAAGTGATTTTGCAAAGCCAAAGCGTTAGAACTGTGCATTGTGGTATATAGATCAAGTAGAGTGGAACTTGCCTTGTCTCTTTCGAGTCTGGAGACATGAGGGCGCATAGAGTTACCTAAGCTCAAGCCTCCCCATGCTTCCCGCAATTCTCTTTCCCGAGCCTGGCGACGAGAAACTGAATGCCTGATTTCATCACCACGTTGCTCAGCAGCAGCCATTTTTTCCCTCTCAATTCTTGACTTGTGCTTAACTAAAACCTGGTCCAAACTTCCTTTGCTACTCTCCACCTCGCTGTTGGTGTTTCTTCTCTTTAGTCTGTTCCCTATTTCTGCCTCTTTAAATCCCATTTTCTCCTTTTCCAGTCTTGAGACATGTTTTACTAGAACTTTGTCTAAACTTTCGTAATCTGTAGCACCATCCCTTCTTCCCTGTTTCCTTTGGTTAAGGTCCATATTTTCTTTACCTTGATCACTAAAAGAAATCACACCCAAGCTTGTTGCAGAAGTGATGCTCTTGCTTGATTCAGTAATGCTAACACTTTCATCTGATTCAATATTTTTTCTGTTTCTTGCGGCCTGGACCTCCCTTTCAAGTCTTGACATGCATTTCACCAGATATTTGTCAAGACTAGGAACCTCTGTATTCACATTTGCGAGATCTTCCACGACCAATTTTCAACCTAGCACTTGCTCTTTCCATATTCTTGTCATTGTCACTAGATTTTTTACCATCCTTCCTCCTTGCCTCTTCAATCTCCTTCTCAAGCTTTGAAGAATGTTTTACTAGCATACTTCCAAAGTCAGGAACAATACTGCTGCCCTCCCCAGTTTTGTCTTCAACCACTGTAGAATTCTCGAGGATGCTTCCGAAGTCAGAACTTTTCCTACTTGAACTCATATTCTCAACTGCAGAAAGCTTTTCATCATCAGATCTACTGTTGACAACTAGTTCACTTCTGTCCTCAGATATAATCCTCTCAGCCCTTTTGGCTTCTAGTAACTCTCTTTCAAGTCTCGTCATACGCTTTACCAGAAACTTGTCGAGGCTAGGAAGTTCAGCCACAGTCTTTTCTTCAGTGCTGGAAGAAGGTTTCTGAAAAGTGCTTCCTAAGTTGGAAACTTTCTGACTTGAACTTGTATCACTAACAAGGGAAACCTTCTCATAGTCGGATTTGCTATCTAAATGTTGTTCACTTCCTTCTAAAGCTTTGTTCCTCCCAGACATCATTTTGGCTTCTAATAACTCTCTCTCAAGTCTCGTCAATCGCTTGACCAGAAACTTGTCCAGGCTAGGAAGTTCCTCCTCGGCTACAGTTCCCGCCGGCCCATCTACATCCAAGTTTTGGGAAGTCCTCCCTCCATTGGACATTCTGCTCGAATCATCAGAAGTAGGCTTCACAACATCATCATGGGTCGAGTTAAAAGCACAATGCTTGTTTTCTGCTTGTGCTAGAGCCTACATTGAGCCCTGAAGTTGCAACTATAGTGGCTAAAGAGGCAAGTTCATCTTCTTTCAAGCATTTAATCCTATCCAGCATCATCTCAACCAAATTAGTCATATTAAATTTGTCAACTACCTGCTTCCTCTTGTATTTCCTCTTTCTTTCAGCAGTAAATTCCTTTTCACAAATTACATTTTGAGAGCTAGAACTGTCAGATTCACATTCAGAAGAGAACTCCAACAATTCATAGTAATTTTCACTTGTATCAGGAGTCTCACTGATTTTCCTCAACAATTCTCTAAATTCATCTTTGTTTATTGAAGGGCAGTTTGCAAGCTTAATAAATGCTTCTTTAACTGCTGCAGCTACTTGTTTATCCACCTCGAATGCAGTTTCAAAAGTTGCCGATATGGTATGGCTGGTAGATTCTCCTTTAAAAGATATAGTTCCAGGTTTGTAACGCTTTTGTGCCCCATCTGGTACATCATACATGATTACACCAATGGCCGTTGCAGCCTCAAAAGCTTCGGCAGCATATTTTTCGGCTTTTGACAACTCTGCTGCAGCATCTTTACTTTCAATCCTATAAAACAGAAAATAAGTATTCAGTGGAACAAACAAGTATTACTTACTGATCAAACTTGGAGCATGCTTGGAATCTTATAGAGAATGTTACTTATATGTAAGAAAGAATTTCTGAAAGATATGTATTTCCTTATAGGTCAAACGGAAAAAAAAAAAGTGGAATACCGAGAAAATATTTTGTTTTTTACGTAAAACAAATTTTATTACCTGGCTGCTTTAAGTATACGACACCAAGATGCTACTACCATTGCAGCCTTTCGCGCTTCCATTGCCTTCTCTGCTGCTTCCCTTATTGCAATCTTTTCCCTCAGAACTCTGCAGTAATGTGGATTTGAATCCCCAAGAGCCTCATCAAGAGTTGAATTCATTCCATCTACTTCCTGCATTGTGTGCAAGTGTCAACCTTTCTGCCAAAAGCAAAGGCCCTGTTGGAAAAAGAAAAGCATGCAGAGATAGCACACCTGTAGCAATTTTATTTTCCTATTCAAATAGGAATCCATCTTTTTCCGGGGGAACCAATTAAGAGGTGAAGTCATCCGATGTGTAGGCTTTGTAATTTGTGATGTGAGTTTGTTTAAAGCACCCAAACTTGACTGGAGGACATCTTTCGAACCCTTGTTCTGCATTATACAGAAACAATAAAAATTAAGGGACCAAAAAACAAGAAATATTTGATCAATTGATAAGATGTTAGGTTCTTTTTCTTTCTTGTAACAGCCCAGTCCAATCCGCCCCACCAGAAGTTCCCATGTCTTGTGATGTTATGCTACTGGGCAAAGACGAGTGATTTTGGAAGTGGAACATGAACCAATTTCCGCTATTCCGGGTTCTTAGGGCGAATGTAGGGCTATAACTAAGGCTAATCGGGCCGATCATTTTCTGAACCGTTGAAGCAAAACGCAATTTGAGTGTGAAGCTCAGAAATCATACACAAATAAACAAAATTCCCAAATCAAAACGTACAGAAATCCGTAAACCCTAAGAGAATTTTGCAAATAAAAAGGTGATTTCATTTCAAAAACGAGTACCTTAAGCTTGGAAGAAGATATCCCAGACTCCTTTGGACTGTTCTCTTTGTCAAGGTAAGTATCCTTCCTTTGCTTTTCAATGCAGCCCATATCAATACATCCAATATCCATTTCCCAGTATCAGCGAATCAGCCAGGATAGAAGATTTTAAATGATTCTGGACAAATTGGTTTCCAAGAAAACTGGCAAATCGCAAACGAAAATTAGTCGAATTTATGCAGATAAAAGAAAAATCAGTAAGAATAAGAAATTAGATGATAGAATGAGAAAGATTTCGCGATTGAATATTGATATTAGATGGAAATTGAACTCTGTTTGGTATGATTCAGGATGAGGAAGGATTTTTTCCTTTAAAAATAAAAACTATCCGTTGCCGGGCTTTACGTTGTTAACGGTCAGTTTTCATTCCAGTGAAGGAAATGTGAGAGTGCGACAGTGCACGGAGTATCCGGTGCAACCGTTTCGAGTTTTCAATTTTTTGGGTTAATTTCACGTATCATCCCTAACCTTTGAGGTTAGTATCGATTGGGTCCTTAACTTTTTTTTAACCTGCTGAGTTCTCAGTCGTTCATGAATTCCCACATATGGTCTTTTTTCATGGTCTCCGTCAGTTTTTCCTTTAGCCCCTCGACCAAATCACCATTTTGTCTCTTATTCTTTTAAATTAAAAAACAAAAATTTAAAACCATAAAAAATAATATAAAAATTTTTTAAAAAGACGGGAAGGGCGGGAGACCTTTCTTTTTGGCTATCGGAAATGACAACAAAGTGTTGCCCCCACCTTTTTTTTAATTTTTATATTTTTAAACTTTTTATTTTTTTAATTTAAAAAATAAAAGAGAAAATGGTAATTTAGTTGAGGAGTTAACAAAAAAATTGAAGGAAAACATCATGAAGGAACATTTGTGTGAATTAATGAAAGGTTGAGAATATAGAGGGTTGAAAAAAAATTAAAGACCCGGTCAATACTAACTCTAATTTTTGGGGATGATATATGAAATTGGAGACGATATGTGAAATTAACTCTTTTTTTTTTTTTTGTACATTCATCTTGTAGGACTTGCTTAGAGCACCACAGGAGGATTATTTTAAAAATAAATATCCAATGTGTTATTAGCTATTAATGAATTTATTACTACGCATTTAGTTTTTTATTTATTTAATTAATTAATAATAATCAACAAAACACGATGTAAACATTAACCATCAGCGCTTGCAATTTGGCTTGGTGAGTAGAGCTCCGCCCACTGAACGGAATTGTTCATCAGTTTGAGTCAAGTTGAGGTAATGGTGAACGGGCTTGTTTATCAAGCTCGAGTCAACGGTCGTGTCATTTTTTCTTTTATGTGGTTTTTTCTTTTTCTTTGGGGGTGGGGGTGGGGGTAGAGGGATGGGAGCAGCGTGTGTTCAATACCGCTAGTCATTTTGTTAAATCTAAATGTCATTAATTGATTTCAATTCAAGAACAATGGACTAACGCAACTGTCTTTATTCATATTTGTAATCTATTTAGGGTGTGTGGTTGTGACTCGTGCAATTACATTTCCTGTGATGGAATGGAGTTGTCCACACTATAACAATTTTCGCATTAGCTAATTTTTGTGTTCGCACGTTGTATTGATTTTATGCTATTGTGCTTAGTATGGCAGTAAATTGAGATTTGAAATAAATTTTCCACATTTCCTCTTAAAAAATAAAAGAAGTATGGACTAAGCTTACGTGGTGGATGTGTCCGTGGAAAGAAGGATTAGAGCATATACAATAGAGTTGTTAAATTTATTTTACCGTATAAGCAAAAAATTAGACTTTAATTGATTGCTAAATAATATGTAGGCATTTTAAATATAACTATCCATTATTGATGCATTGAAGATGTTAAAGTAAAATGTTACATGTAATTAAAAACAAATATTATTGCTTAATTTTTATATTTTTATTTCCTCAAAATTCAATGGTCAACAATAACTACCCGAAGTTAATAAAAGAATATCATATTTAGTTGTTAAAATTATTGTTAACTTTAACAATAAAATTAACTTGGTGCTAAAAAGTTTCTTTTAACAATTTTACTAACACCTCTTAAAAAATGATCTCCCACCAGATATATGGTAAGATTATCCCGCCACACACGTGACAAGAGATAATTGGAAAAACCTACACACAGTGGGCCCTAGTATGTAGGGATCTACACAATTGTCTCAATAATATCATGTTACGTGTGTGTATACGGCGAGATAATTCCGTCATACATCCAGTAGGAGATTATTATTGCCTCTATTCAACTATATCTTTTAGTTGTTAACTAACACATGTCACTAAATCTTAATTGAACACCTCCAATGTAGATACTCTTACTAGCCTTCTGTTCTTAAAGTGAAATCTAATTTGTATAGAAAAACCTACTCAACAGTCAGTAACACTTTAGGGTTTGTTCTCCATAGCTTTTTTTTTCACCAACAAATTAGTTAACACGTCAAAGTTATACTAATTAAACACTAATTTTGTTCACTCGCCTACTGTGGGTGGGGTTACACCTCCTATTTCTAACGTAGCGGTGACATGGCCATACATGACACACACATTGCTATTATGTATGTCGGCTATGTGTTTGACAAGTCAGAAGTGAGTGGTGTAACCTCGTTCATAGTGAGTGCGTGAACATTACTCAATTAAACACACACTCTAAACAATTATTTTGGATAATCTACGCTTTTCATCTCTAAACTTTAAACTTTGATGAAATTTTGTCCCTATTTTTTATTCTAATGTTTTGTCTTCAATCTCTTGTATATATTCACACGTTTTGTGACTCTTGTCAATTTTTATATTAAATGGCACGTCAATGAGGGGTAAAATAAAAATAAATTTTAGGTAACTTCATTCTATGTCTCCAAAAATTTAATTTTGGCACAAATTTATCCCCCTTTTTTTATTTACAGTTTTATACAAAATTTTCATATATTCACACATTGCATCTCCAATATATCAAAAATTTTCAATAAACGCGTGTTTTAGATGCAGAACATTACCGATTGAGATTCAATCCAGGTCCACGTAAACAAAAATATTACAAAAATAATTTTACATGAATATGTGGTAATAATCTATTTTTTCACACATTACATAACAGTATCCAAATTGTTGTTCTTAAATTTAGTTATAAGCAAAAAGTACATTTTAAATTGTTGTTAAACGCTATATATAAAAGTTAAATTTAACAACTATTGAAGTATCACATTGAATGTGTTAAATAAAAAATCACTAAAATCCACTCATGTCCAAATGTGTTCAATTCTTGTCAAAAATTATTAGTCAAATTTTATTTAAATAAAAATAAAATTTTTCAAAAGCATTAAAAATTATAGTACAATGTTAAAATTATTGTTAAAATTGACAACAAAATTAGCAGTTAACCAAAAAAGATTCTTTGGATTAAACACTACTTATATGAATGCTCTTAGAGCATCTTCAATGTAATTATGCAGTTTTACAATTATGTAGAAAAAAGAGATAGACACATAATATTTCAATATTCTCTCTCTTCTTTCTATTTTTCCTTACATTTTTCTCTTTTTATTCTCTATTTTTTCTTCACAATATTTTTGACAATGTCTAAGTGTAGAAAGTGTCAAGGAAATTGTGAAGGAAGTATAGAAAATATAGAAAGAAAAAAAGTAAGAGAGAAAAGAGAGAAAATTGAAATGTGCACATTTTATGTGTCTATCTTTCTTTCACGTCACTTTAAAATTAGACATTTACATTAGAGATATTCTACATCACTTAAAAAAATCAAATAACTTGATTTTGCCAACTCATTTTGTAAACTCTTTTATTAACCACGTCCTTTACCCTCCCATTTCATCCCCATCTCGTGTGTGTTTGACAAATGTGCATCATAAATGAATAAATTGGATTGAATTTTGACCATCTATAAGTAATAAAATAAAAATATGGACATACGGAAATTTGACCACGTAACTTAAAAAAAAAAAAAAAAAAAAAATTCCTGCGTCCGTATGTTTAGCGCATAGCGCTTAACCTTCTTCCATTCCCACTATTGCGCTGCATTTCCGCTACCCATTTTGAAATTTATCCTTTAATTCCTGCGCAGGAAGCTGTTCGATATAGGATTTCCAGTTATTGAACTTGCATGACGAGCGTGTCGGTGTTATTCTACAACAGGAGGTATCGTTTTGGTCGGAATTCAAACAATTTCGACCTCGGTGTGGAATTAGATTCCAGTGATTGGAGCATTCGGCGCCACCGCCACGACAATAATCATTACCATCAGAGTTCCACCGGCCGCAATCGACTGGAAGCTGTGGTATGCGATTCTCCGCGACGCCCGCAGCGCCAGTCTAGAGTCTAGACACTTGCCTCATGATCGGACCTCGCATCCATATCAGGTATGAACAGTTTGATGTATATGAATCTTTTTCTTTTTCTTTTCTCTTTTTCCGGAACTAATTCTTTTAGAAAGTTAATTACTTTTGGAGACTAGAAGATATGTTCGAATGAAATCGACATTGTTAGGATGATTCTAAACGATGTTTGGTGTCTGGCCTACTGATCAGGGCTCAGCCAATACATCCGTTATTATTCAGCAAAACTCAAAAATTGTTAGGAAATATTCGGTTCTCCCATTAGTAGTGAACTTTCTATTTTCATTTCCATGATGACTGCTGTTTTAGGAAATGGACATATATTTGTCAAAACAATACCTGAATATGGTGCAGTGTATCCTTGAAACTAGTGTACTTCTTTAGAGGTGTATCCAACGTTAACGGGGAGTAATGGTGGGGAGCAATAATGATGTTAAGGAGGAATTGGAAGCAATTGGAGAAGAATAGAGAAACATTAGAGGCAACTGAAAAAGAAGGGTGAAAAAGGGGACAGAACGGACAGATTAGACTACGTGCTTTTTCTATGCTTGTAGGGTAGAAAACCTCGCTTGAGGTCAGTGGTTAGACTTGTAATTTGTTTCAAATATGTCACCATCCATGAAGGATATTCTTGCATTAAGAAGCATTTGCCTCCTGTTCTAAGTGTACTACCAGTTTTCATTTTTCTTTGCAATTTTTTATAATGTTTGAGAATTGATTACTTAGCTGCTGTTTTTAGTCGCATCAATTTGGGGGGGCTTGCCCTTGATTCTTATAAGATCTTTACCTGTTTTCATAAATATGTTTTGTACAACTTGACTTTTATTTCTAAAGTGTTTTGTTGAACTACAGGCTGTGATGCAACCCAAACCCTTTATTGATCCAGGTCTAAAGACAAATAAGCACGTCAGTTGTTGGTTATTTAGTAGTGGATTTAGAAGTAGGTTGCTAAGTGTAACCAAACAGATTACACTGGCTAACAACTATATGGTTTCAGTGAATACATTTCTTGCCAGTGTCTCCTGTCCGTTCCAGCTTTTCTTGAGCTTTATTAATGGCTATAACTTTCAGCCTTTTGAATACTGGGAATGAAATACCTGCGGCATAATGAAACACCCTACATTTTTCAAAAGTCCTTGGTCTATTGACGCCACTTGCCAGTAATTTTGTTTATAAAACCTTGTTTTATATGGCTAGAATTTCATTTGAATTTTCTCAATGCATCTTAACAATCATATTCTATTACTCATTTTTGCTTGCAGCATGCATGGTTTCTTTTCTTATTTTAGCATTTTTGCTTGCAGCATGCATTGTTTCTTTTCTTATTTTAGCCACTGTTAGATTTCTCTTTTTGTTTTGATGGAGAGGTTGGTCAAACCATTTCCATCCACATATTCCGTGGGAACTTCAAATGTTGTGTGTTGACCACTTTTGCAGCAAATTCAATGGTTTAAACTTTGCTCTTCTGATGGTTCTTATACCTACTAAAACTGCTCTGCAAGTGTTGTGTGTTGACCACTTTTGCAGCAAATTCAATGGTTTAAACTTTGCTCTTCTGATGCTTCTTATACCTATTAAAACTGCTCTGTTCTTCTGTGATAATATATCATGACAGACCTCAACAATTTCTTTCATTAAGCTGTTTAACTATCATCTTTTTTTTTTTTTTTTTTTTGCTCTTTTCCCCTCACTTGTCTTCATGAATCTGTTAATGTTTTCGCCCATCTCTGACAAGTTTATTCACTCTTCACTGGTGAATGTTTTAGTGAGAGTTTGGCTACTATTTCCTGTTGTTTATTGACTTGAGTTTACGGGGAACCTGAATGTTTTATCTGCAGCATGTCTTCTCCATACTATGATTAGTCAGTTGGCACTGTTTTATTGTTACATTTGAAGGATAACTGTACACTGTACCAGGCAAACTCTAGATAGATTTTGTGCTTTTAGTAGCTGGTTAATTTTCTGTATCATGTACTGTCTCATTGAGTGTGTAGTTCAGGTGGGGATGAACAACTTTCTTAACTTGCAAATACTGCAAAAAGGAACTCATGTAAACAAAAGACATTTAAGCTGGTTATTTGTTCTCTAAAATTATATTGCATGCTCAGGAACGTGAACTGACTTCGCTTGATAGAGGAATACACCACTCTGCTTCTGGAAACATTAACAGTGGGAATAGCCAGCTTCCTGGATTCGTACTGCTTGCCAGAGAGAGGCTTCTGCGAGGGTTGAGAGGCGTCGCTTCGTCTGGAAACAGGTTGTTCTTTGAAGACTGAAGCTTCGTTTACTGTTGCTTCCCATGTCTTGTTGTTTTGTGTAGCATCTGCTTTAACTAATCTGAAGTCAGTCATGTTGTTGTGATTGTGTGTGGGAGTGTGTACATTTATAGTGCCCAAACCAGGATCTTTATTTTTTCCCCTTTTCTTCTCCTCAACCTTGTACAGCAACCAGAAATCGACTTTTTTTATTTCTTTTTCCTGCTAGACTGTTCTTTCTTCTCCTTCTTTCATTTTGTTTTTCCTACCTTCTATTGTTCTGGGGCCTTCTAAGCCTCGTCAAACCAACAGCTGGTTAAAATCTTGTTGGCTTGTATATTTTCTATTTTTCTTTCTTGGTGTGTCCAACTGCTGAGACATGTACTTTTGCAAACCAAATTTCTAATATTTGTATTGTGAAATGTAATATTTTTCTCTGTAAAGTAATTTTCAATTACCGAACTGAAAAATTCATTCCTTATGCATATGTTAACTAAATGAAGACTTGTGCCTTTCTTGCAGACATCTAATAATTTTGTTATTTTTTGTGCTGCAAGTTGGAGGGGTACCTTTATTGCAAATATTTTTTGATTAACTACCCAATTGAAAAATTAAGCCCTTGTGGTGCATTTTCTTTTAGTATACAAGCAATCTTGTGCTTGAAGTGATTTTCGTTGGCCTTAAAAATATGTTTCATTTACTATCTTGTTACTTATTTTCCTATATATGGTTCCAGACTTCACGACTAATGCATGCTAGCAATTGTATTGGATTATTGCGTTCCCTTGGGATGACTTTAGGCTAGTTGGTGCTGAAGACTGGGAAACTGAAATTTCCAGGGACTGGCCGGCTGCAGCTCCCTTGTCCACGGATTCTGTGATGCAACAAATTGGTAAAAGACCTCCAGGACTCACTCAAGAGGCTCTGAACTGTTTGCACATCGAGATATTTAGTGACTTACATGAAAGTGAGAAACAGGCTATATATAGGGCAATAAAAGAATGTAGCATGGGTATCAAAAAAAAAAAAAAAAATGTAGCATATGCCTTGATAGCTTTTGAGTGGGAGACGAGTTGATATGCTTACCTTGCGGTCATAGGTTCCATTTTTGCTGCGTGGTACCCTGGCTGCAAACTTATGGGGACTGCCCATATTGTCGGAGGGATATAGTTGTAACTACTCGTGAAGTTAAAGAACATAGTCTTCCAGATGTTTAATTGTCGTTCCTCATCCTTTCTGCAAGTTTGTCCCCTCTTTGGTGTTGACTGTTTAGAGACACTGACAGTACCTGTTTTGCATCAAACTGCACTGTTGTCAAATGCAAGTAACGTGTCCAATGTTTGAATGAATCCAGGTATGCTCTGTGAATTTCCTTAACAATCTTTTTGATGACAGCTTTCAAAGCAACAGGCTTGCTTACTGCAGTTTTGGGGGAGAGGTGATATGAAACATATGCCAATTCGCCTTCTTCTTTGGTTTTTCTTATTAATTTTTTCTTTCAATTCCGTGATTTCTTTTGACTATATGGTTTGTTCACATTTTTTTTTTTTTTGGGGATAAAATCTGGTTTATTCATGCTGTTATTGTCACTTATATAACAAAATAGTGAACAATACTTCGGCCTGGTTTGATTTGGTGAGAGGTGAAGATGATGTGGGTTATATAAAAATGAAATTTGTTAACGAGATAGATAAGGCTCTTGTTAAGGAGATAGATGGCTTACGTGGTGGAAATCTAACAAAAGTGATCATCCATAAGGCTCCTTAACAGGAGATAGATAAAGCTCTGTAGTCGGACCGATATAAAAATTGTGGTTGAAATAGTGTAAATATCGGTAACGGAAGAATGCATGTAGAACAAGTCCTTTATACATGAATTATTTATGAATCACACGTCCGAAAAGGAGGTTCTTTGTTTACAACATTGCAAATTTCTTGTAAAATGTAATATTGTGTTTCACCATTCATGTCTATTCAATTTCAACTCCGAATCTCTATTCTCTACCATTACGTTTAGTCTTTGGACGATCCCATATGTTAAGTGGTAGGACTGTCTATTAAATGACTAACAAGTATACTTACTTAAATTCACTTAACCTCTTTAATAATAAGAATAATAATAAAAAAATAACTAAAAAATCAATTATTAACTCTCTCTCTCTGTCCGCACATTTAAGTCCAACGTGGCTCTCTCTCTCCCCACTGTCCCGCCGTCCAAATTAATGAAAGTAGCTTCACATAAATCATCTGTTTTTTTTTTCATCTCCCCCGTAAGGAAACAAAACCTATTAAAATTTCACAATACTTTATTTTTTCTTTTTATCCCCTTTTCTTTTCCTTTTCTTTTTCATAATAATCACTTTATATATTATTGAGTTAAAAATTTTCTTTTTTTTTGGGGGGTTAAAACGCTTTTAATTTCTTATCACTCACGTGTTTTCTTATATGTTTTAATAATAATAATAATAATAATAAGGGTAGTTATACATACACTACTATTTTTATTAACTACTAGCTAATCTACTCATACGTTGCATGAGAAATGTATATAGATCTCTAAAATAAACTAAAGTAAACAATTAATTAAACGATAAAAAATAAAAGTGATATATGTTTATCAACCAAATCTCTCAAATTAAAAATTAACTAAATGAAAAATATATGCAACTACTTTGAAAATTGATATTCTATGATAATTGATCGATTACTGGGAAATATATGTATGCAATATATATAGCTGCTTGTATACTTACCTGATTAGGCGGCCTAAAAGTTACTTTGATTATTTAAATATAAAAGGAGAGAGATAATTACGAATTTGATTACTGCACTTACCCAATTAAACGGAAGGAAATAGATAATTAAGAATTTGATTGATACACGTACTTGGTTAATTGAAATTTAAAGTATCTTTAAAGGCCAAAAGTTTCGCCTCAACAACTGAGAGATGATTAAAAATTACTATGCAAATTTTACAGATGTAATAAACAAAATTTTGAAAATTTAAAAAAAAGGATTAAGGAGTGCAGATAAATAAATTATTAAAAATTACTATACAAAATTGAAAAATTAACCTACCACTTAATTAATGTTACCGATTATTATTAGGGTAAACAAAAATAAAAACAGAAAAATAAATGAGACATCAGCTTGCATCATCATGACATCAGATTCATAATTCTCTTAGGATGCCAGTTTTATGCGAGAAAAATTAACTCAACACTTAGTTAGTATTATAAATATATATATTACTATTAAGGTGAACGAAAATAAAAACAGAAAAATAAATGAGACATCAGTTTGACATCATCGCGACATCATATTCTTAATTCCCTTAGGATGTTAGTTTTAAACGGGAAAAATTAACTCCCCACTTAGTTAGTATTATAAATATATAGATTATTATTAGAGTGAACGAAAATAAGAACAGAAAAATAAATGAGATATCAGTTTGACATCAGATTTCTAATTTCCTTAGAATGTCAATTTTAGGCTTGAAATTTAACCCATCATTTAGTTAGTATTATAAATATATAAATGCTATGGTTACACCACTCTTAAAAGACATATTTTTTAAATAAACTATATTTAGTTTACTGATTTATCCCTAAACTTTAAAAGTAAAATAAAATACAATAAAAAAGAAATAAATAAACCCACACCACGCCCACTTCTATGGATATGTAGGTGAGTTTGGCGCAATCGATGACGTGAAGGAAATGGAAAAATGACCCCCAGAAAAATTTTTAAAAAAATAAATAAACCAACCTCTCAATTACTCTTATGAATACAACATTGCGAATTACTCTATATATACATATATATATGTATGAATTCAAAGTATGAAATTGTAACTATGAAGCCACCAAAATTTTAATGAAAAAAATATAAATTAATTAAAAAATGAAGGTAAGAAGATTTTACTAGACGTTTGTAACTCGCATATGAACATTGGTATTAATCTTATATTTGATTTCGATTGTGTGTATTTTTCTCTGCCATTGCATGTATTGTTCATACATAAAAAGTGTTTTTCTTTTTATGATTTGGGGTTTTCAATTGTGGTGTAGTGAAGACATAAATTATGGTTCTTATAATTTGTGGTGTAGATTCACAAAAAAAAAAAGAAAAAAAAAAGAGAAGAAAAGAAAGGAAAGGAAGAAGAAGAAGAAAGGAAAAAAACATACATTTAGGTTTCTATTTCATGGTGTATATCTAGAGAAAATATAGATATATATTATAATATATATATATTTATATATATAAGAAGGTTGTTTAAGTCATTTACTTCTTAACTTTTTTAATAAATAAAAAAAGTGGCTATATTAACAATACATCTTTTACTCGCAACACCACAATTTAATTGTACTCAACATCCTTTGTATTTTTTTTTAAATCTTTACGCTTAAATTATTAACTTATTTCTATCATATTTTTATTTTTTATATTTTATTATTGTTGATACCAAATTTAGTTTTCGACTCAACAAACGAGATTTATATTCGCGGGAAATTTGTATTCAAATCGGTATGAACAATAAATGCAAATTAAGATAAGGAATGTTTGTAACCTTTGAAATAAATAGAAGACTTTAAATGTATAAAGACAAGAATAGTGAGGTTTGGGTGTTCAACCCTTTCTCACTTCTGTATGTCTCTATTTATAGTGTATATTTACTTGTTTGCATGAGGATAATGATTGCATGTATTTAATGCTGGACTCACATGGATGACACAAGTGTCAAATCGTCTGGATTAATCCTTTACTTTTTGACTAATGATTGCTTAAACCATACATAGAGCAGGTAACCATAGTTTCGCATTTAGTAATGGCGTCTCATCAGCCGTAAGTGATAAGATTTCTTACGTGGGTTTCCATGATGCTGCCCAGTCTGCTATCCTGCTAGGTCGCAGAGCTACGTCGGGTCGCTGCCTTGGCGCCCAGACGCTCTGGACCATAGGAGCGCTAGAGAAGATGTCCACCTCCTGGTCGCTGAATCATGTCTCCAGGTTCTCTGGTCGTTAGGTCGCCTAGCCGTCGGGTTAGGTGAGGCTTGAGGCCTGTTTTCAAGACCCCGTACCTGTTGACCTCCGTTGACCTTTGACCCTAGCTGATTTTTGCGGCCTGGTGGCTACAATTATCATGAAATTTTATCGAATGATATTTTGATTTCTAAAATTTCATTGCGGGAATTAGCTAAATTTTTTAAGAAACAAAAAAAGTAACGTCTAATAATATACAACTACTTATTTTCATACAATTTTAAGGTATGCAAGACAATTTTTTTAAATATATTCAAGCATTGACAATATGAGAGAATAATTAAATCAATGATTCAAGAAAATATGCAGAAAAACTTTTAAGGGTGTAAGTGCTATATGGAACAAAGACTATGGATGTTTACATCAATAAAAGTGTAGTGTGTTTAGTAAAAAGATTGAGGTAGATATAATTAATCAAATAAAAATAGAACTTAATTTTGTGATGTGGTTAGTAAAAGTAGTGGTGTAGATATAACCACCCAATAATAATAATAATAATAATAATAATAATAATAATAATAATAATAATAATAATAACAACTCTTGATGTCTTGCTTGTTTAATGAGAAAAAAAGTATAATTAATCAAATAAAAATAGAAATTAATTTTGTAATGTGGTTAGTAAAAGTAGTGATGTAGATATAACCACCCAATAATTATAATGGTAATAATAATAATAATAATAACAACTCTTGATGTCTTGCTTGTTTAATGAGAAAAAAGATTTATAAGTGGACTAAAAATTTCAAATATTGATGTCGCAATATTACGATCTATAAAAATAAATTTCTCTTTTTGAATATAATTATTATTCAAATATAATTTATCTTATTAGAAAAAAGTACTATGACTAGAAAATGTTTTCGAATTTATTGTGTTTATATCTTATTTAAAACCTTTAGCAATAATAATTTTTAAATCTGTAATAACATATAAAGCGAATATGAAAAGAAAAGGAAAAGGAGCAAAAGGAAAAAATAATGTGAAATTTTTGAAAGGTGGAATTTATTGTCCATTGGATAGGTTCAAATCAGACAAAACAGAGGCCTCAAGACAAGAGAGGCCAAGCGCCTCGACCCAACTAGAAAAACCAACAAGAGAAATGGAAAACTTTGCAAGTAGATATGCTGGAACATTAGCCTCCCTTTTTGTAAATGAAACTGAGTAAGTCTCGTGTGAAATTTTAATGAATAATAATAAGTTAGAGGAGAGAAAATAATCAAACAAGTCATGCGAAGTCGTAAAATCTCATGAATTCCATACGGAGGGACATGAGAGGAGTAGTCCCATAAATGAATGTCTCATAAAATTGTTTAATTGTCATTTTTATAATAGATAATCTAATCATTAAATATATAAGACCGTCCTATCAAATACTTTTTCCCATCAAACACGGGCCAGATAGAAGTTCTTGCACCGACATTCCATGGTGGACGGTTGACTTTGAGAAATTCTCGATGCACTTCGCCTTACTAACCCAAAAAAATTAAATTAAATTAAAAAAATAAAAACTTCGCTTTACGTATTTCAAAAGTTTCTCTGGCCCACCTAACTAAAAAAGTAAAGCTTTATTGAGAAAAAATTGTCCATTGTATACAAAAGGTAAAGCAGGGGTGGGTAAGCTACTAACTATGAGAAAAAACTTTCTGAGTCAACATATTTCTTTCATTCCAAACACACCATTCAACTATCCATTGTATTTAATTTGGTTACCCCACGCCCCCCACCCGACAAACCCCCCCCCCCAAAATAAAAAAAAAAAATGGTTATCACAAGTATTGTACTAAAAAATTTGTCAAAAAGGGGGGGAAAAAGTACTGTGCTAAAAAAATTTGATTATCAAGTAGCAACTCCATTTCTAACGCAATCGATGATGAGTGATTATATGACTAGTATGTTTCTAGATGAATAGTACAAAAGCTAATACGATTAGTTACGGGCTCATTTCACTAAACATGCCATTTAGTGGTATGTTTTCATGACTTTATTATTATTAATATTATATCTTATTATTATCGTGAACTTTATAAAGACTGTAAAACTGAACCAGTGTATTGCCAATTTCTTTGATTGTCTAAACATAAGAAAGAGTTAAGAGTGTCAAATTTTCTTTTTACTACCAAAAATTGACATGAGCAATTCGGTCGAAATTGAAACTTGAAAAAAAGAAAAGAAAGTTGAGTGACTAAAATGGAACTTAATTTGAAGTTAATTGACCACTTGTGTTAATTTTTCTTCTGGAAACCCTAATTCTAAATACAAACTTCGAGAAATTCAACCGCAAAAATATATCCATCACAGAAGCGCTTACGCGGTTTTTCCCTCACTAGACTTTCTCTCTCTATAAACCTCTGCAAGCACAAAAAAATCCTCGTACTGACATCAAAATCTTCTAAAATTTCATCAACAATTTGTGAAATTTTCGTCAAAGGCACGAAAAAGTTTGAGGGATATTCGCAAGAAAATGTTGCGATCCTGCTGTTTTAGGCCATTGGAGAGGAGATCGTAGGGCGGCGGAGCGGTGACGGTTTGTTGTGGCACACGGACCTGAAGCCACACGCTACCGGTGACTTCTCAATCGCCGCTGTACAAGCCAATTCCAGCATGGAAGACCAGAGCCAGGTGTTTGCGTCGCCGTCCACCACGTATGTTGGTGTTTATGATGGCCACGGGGGACCCGAAGCCTCCCGCTTTGTCAACCGCCACCTCTTCCCGATCTCCACAGTAAGAATTTTGTTTCCGTTTTCCATGTTTCTTTTAATATTTTGTGTTTGTGGGTGGTGGGTCGATACTTGGCTGGTTTTGTAAATTTGGTTATTATAATTTATACGGATGCACATTTGAAGATTATTTGACTGATAATTACTTTCTTTCGAAAAGAAATTTTGCCTGGAATATGTCTAGATGACAAGGCTTGATCTTCAGACCTATGTGTGTGGCCATGTTTTGGACAAGTTTTAAATGTGTAACAGGTGACCTCCCTTTTAGAGCCGAAGATTTTATTTAGGTGAAACAGGCAACGCCAGCAATTTTGGATAAATTTGCTGGTCCATAAGAGTTTATTCGGTTGCTTGATCAGTTCTTGACCTTTTCAGTTTTCACCGTTACCTATTTGATATTTTTTCCTCCCCCCCCCCCCGCCCCCTTGGGTCCAAGGCCTATGTCATTATTGTAAAAATGAGCACTCGGTTGGATTATATGCAATGAAGCAATCATCTATAAATAATTCTGAAATTTGAATGTGGGATGTTTTGTAGAATTCGAAAAGGAGCAAGGGGGGTTATCAGCAGATGTAATAAAGAAGGCATTTTGTGCAACAGAAGAGGATTTTACCCGGTTAGTGAAGCAATCTATGCCCGTGAAGCCTCAGATTGCCTCAGTTGGATCATGCTGTATTGTTGGTGCAATTTCAGATGGTGAACTCTATGTAGCAAATTTAGGAGATTCAAGAGCAGTTCTTGGCCGGAGAGGTAATGATGGGGAGAGGAATTCAGTGGTGGCTGAACGGTTGTCAACTGATCATAATGTTTCGTCCGAGAAAGTGAGGAGGGAGGTACAATCACTACATCCAGATGATTCTTCTATAGTTCTTCATTGCCAAGGAGTTTGGAGAATCAGGGGCATAATACAGGTACTTATTGTACAACTAATTCACTGACTGCGTTTGCAAATATGAATCATTTCTAATATGATTCATACTCGGGTATGATTTTAGAATCTGGATTCTGTACTTTAGACTGTTGAACCTATCAATTTATCTAGTTCCCTCGGTAAATATTTACATCTTGCAGAGGAAAGCTATAATAAGGGTTCAATGTCTTACTTTTCCTGCGTGATTTGTCATGCTAGGCACTTTTTGCTTGTGCTTCTCCTCAACCATTAAGTAAATTCTTTAAGCATGTTTACTTATATATATTGTGGTTGCCAAAAAGTGTGCTGATGTTCATGTTCGTCGTCACTGTAGACAAAATTAGATAGTACGACAGACGAGATTCTTGGCTCATTTTTTGTTTAATATTACTGTCCAATGCCATCAAGCTCACCTTATCAGACATTTCTTCCTGTAAACAAATTGCTGTCTTTTCCTATTGGCATTTATTTTACTTTCCCTTAGCTGTCTGTTGGAAGGAAGATAAATTCTTAATCATGGTGTTGAATCAGTCCCTATTTGTATCTTATCCTTACTCTTTATACTAGTGTTTATTTTTCTTGCCTTTTGCTTTTATGAGAAGCAGGACCAAAATTGAACAGTCAGGTATTTTTCAAAGGTTTAATATCTTCTGCGCTACTCTTCCAGGAATCACATGCTCTGCATCGTAGCCCTGTCTCATGCTGCTGAAGTCAAAGTAGCTCGCCTTCCGGCTTCTGCGCATGAGATGTACATGAAGATTGTATAAAGCAAAGTGTTGTGATTCTGATGAAAATGTAGACTAATGCTACTTGATGATCATTTAACATATAGAATCAGTAGTTTTGTTTCTTGTCATATAATCAAGAGGTATGTGTGGTGTTCGGTGAGAAACAAAGTGCATCTGCCTCCCTCTTATGTCTCTTTTGCTTGTTCTCAACTTTTCGGTTCAATTATGTAACAATAAAAAAAGTCTTGAAAATACTAACTTCCCTGTATGTTCTTCCAGGTGTCAAGATCTATTGGAGATATTTATTTGAAGAAACCTGACCCAATTTTCCGACAATTTGGAAATCTTGTTCCCATGAGGAGACCAGTATTAACAGCAGAACCGTCCATTGTTACTAGAAAGCTTAAGACACAAGATTTGTTTGTAATATTTGCCTCGGATGGCCTGTGGGAACATCTCACTGATGACGTAGCAGTTCAAATTGTATTTGAACACCCAAGAGCTGTAAGTACTACTTGTGATACAACTTCAGTTGAGCTGTTTGTAGTAGATCTGGATGCAAACCATCCTGTTTAAATCAATCTATAATCATCCAGACTAGATGATACCTTTATTAGTTGTTTTCTCACATTTGTGGCCGTGTTGTTACCCCTGTAAGAAAAACTTTGAACTGGCACTGAAAGGTTACCCCATACTTAGGCTGCATCAATGCATTTCTTTAGGGAAATGTCTGCATCAATGCATTTCTTTAGGGAAATGTAATGTGTGTGAGAGATTTTTAACAAGCACTATTTGCTTATTTTGTGTGGTGTAACTTTGGCAGGGTATTGCAAAGAGACTGGTAGTAGCTGCACTTGAGGAGGCAGCCAAGAAGAGGCAAATAAGCTGTAAAGACCTTAACAAGGTCGAAAAGGGGATCAGACGTCATTTTCACGATGATATTTCTGTGATTGTGGTTTATCTTGATCATCACAAAACCTCTTCTAGTTCCAAACGCAAAGTAGGGAGCACTCTTGGCCCCATCAATGCTCCTGTAGACATTTTCTCCTATAATTTAAGTGAAGTTGAAAACTCGTCAGACAAGGTTTCTCCAAGGCTGGTATACTGAAGGTGTCATTATTACGTGGCAATTAGAGTGGCAAATCGTCATTTTTCCCATGCAGCTTGCTGTAGATAAATCATGGTTACTCATCGATGCCGGTGAAAAAGAGTTAGGCTTCAAATTTAACACCAACAGATACACACATTTTCCTTTGGTTCTTTTGATATATTGATTGGTTCCGAATTTTATAGAATTACTCTATGTTGACTCTTTTTTTTTTTTTTTTTTCTGAACTTCACCATTTTGGATATTCATTTCAGGGAGTTCAAATGTTTTGCTTGTGTATTCATTGAATCAATTACAGTCTTTATCCCATCTATATCAATAATATAAAGCATTAAAGTTACATTCAAACACAGTCAAGAGAAGATAATATGCCCGTATTTTACTATATATGATGATACGAAATTACGTACATTTACTTATTATTACATTACAAATGATGTAGCATATGCCTTGCTAGTTCCTTAAATACGGCCCCTGCATATGTGTTTCTCAAGGCCGGATCCCATGTTTCACAAGATAAAAATGCTCATAGCTTCAACATCATATATACAGAAGCTTGAGCGTCATTTACTGTAAGATTCTTGAGACGTCTGAAGAGAGGTGTGATAATACTGCAGTCACCTCATCCTTAATCTTTCTGATAATTTATCTTCTTCATCCTTCGAAATATGAGGATTGAGTTTGCGAAGATTACTGACAAACATTACTGCTTCATCCCTCCTATTTAGCTTACAAAACCAATCTACTATGGAGTTGTATGTGCTCTCGTTTGGTTTGCAACCATTCTTGATCATGTATCGGATCACGTCTACTGCCTCCACAAACATTGCATCAGCTGCATAACTTGAAACAAAAGTATTGTACGTGATGACATCAGGAGCAGTACCAGATTCCCTCATTTCCTGGAAAACTCGAGAGGCCTCCCTCATTTGGCGGTTTCTGCAGTAACCATATATCACAGTGTTGTATGAAATAACATCAGGCTTCATTCTTTTCAACAAAAGATCCCTCAGAATTTCCTCGGATCTCTTATAATCTGCAGACCGGCTGTACATGTACATCAGGGTGTTGTAAGTTGTCAAACTAGAGGTGAATCCACTCTTCTTGATGAAATTGAGAATCTCGTTTGCCTTGTCAATCAGCTGCCTCCGGCCATATATGGAAACCATAGCATTGAGAGTAGTTATGTCTGGAGACGAACCTCTTCTTCTTAACTCGAGGAAAGCACGCTCTGTTTCCCCCAACAAATCACATTTACTATATACCAGAACGAGATTTTTCAAAAGCACGGAATGTGGTTCAATTGCACCCAAATATATGTCTTCGGCGAGAGCATGTATTTTCTCAATTTGTTTCCCATTCGCATATGCATGAAGCAACGAACAATAGGTCAGCTCGTTTGGTTTACACCGACCATCTTCCATTTCAGCAAACACTTTCTCCGACTGTTCCCACAGACCTCCCCTTGCCAGATCTTGCTAAAACAGCATTATAAGTAGAAAGGTCTGGAATGACCCCGGCTTCCAACATTCTCTTATAAACAGCCATGGCTTGATCAAACGATCCGCAGCGGCTGTAAGCACTGATTAAGGTGTTGAAAGTGTCTCTCTCAGCCACAAAACCTGACCTTTTCATTTCCCTAAATACACCAAACACATCGGTATCCATCCCATTCTGCCCAAACACAGCCAGAAGGGTATTCCAAGTAACAATATCTGGTGTGCATCCACAAGCCTTTATATCATCAAATATCTTCATCATTTCTGTGAACTTTCCTCTGTTGCCATACATCTTAATTAAAGCGTTAAAAGTACACATATTTGGGTTACAGCCTGCAGTTCTCATCTCCTCAAATACTTCCATTGCAAATTCATCCTTCCCAGCCTTCTCAAATCCAGACAAGAGAGTCGTATAAGTAAACACATCGGGTTTAATTCCTTTCTCAACCATCTGTGATTTAAGCTCCACTGCTTCTTCCAACAAACCATCCCTGGCATAAGCAGATATCAAGGAATTGTAAGTAACAATGCTAGGGGAGAATCCATTAGCCTCCATCTCCCTCAAAACATGCATGGCCTCATTAGGCCTCCTGGACTTTCCATAAACATCCAACAATGCATTGTAAGTGACCTTATCTGGCATAAATCCCCCTAATTTCATCTCCTCAAAAATCCCTTTCGCTTCCTCATACAAAGATCCCCGTCGGCAAGAACTTATAATAGTATTATAAGTATAAGCATCTGGAGCAACACCGGACTTCTTCATACCCTCAAAAACCGCCAGGATCTTATTCCAAGGCATACCCATCTTCCCATATACATTCAAGATCACATTGTAAGTAATCAAAGTAGGCTTGCACCCCTCTTCCTCCATTTTCTTGAAAACCATCACGGCTTCCCTATACCTCCGGTTGCTAGCAAAGACAGTTATCAAAGAAGTATATGCATAAACATCAATCCCAAATCCATCTTTCTGCAAATTATGAAGCAAAGAAGCAGCAGCTGAAACCCGGCCTTCCTTCCCCAGCATGCTTATAATCACAGCAACAGCAGACCCATTAACCAACTTGTCCGAGTCCGGCCGATTTCTTACCCATTCAAACACTTTGAGTGCTAGGTCACACTTCTTGTAGTAACCCAGAGCCTTAATTATACCCAAAACGTCAAAAGAAACAGTTTCTACACGTAATTCGGAAGAACCCATTGCTTCATTACACAAGTTATACCAATTGAGCAAAATTTCGCCGAGTTTTTCCATATTGAACTGGGGGTCAATAAGGGATTGAAAAACGAACTCACCTTGAGATGAAAGGCGGTGGTGAGACCACGGCTTGCCCTTGTTTGGGTCACGGTGTTTCCCAATGCGGCGCCCAGTTCGGTGAATGAAAGAGGAAGAATTTTGCTGTTCAACAGAAGTGGAGGCGGTGGCAGGGTTTTGGCGACGGTGGAGGAAATCATTGAAGAGAGGGGTTAACGAAGGAGGTGCAGAGGTTGTGGCGGTGGTAGAATGAGGGTCTTGGAAGAAAGGTTTTGATGGTGGGGGGCTGGGAAGGAGAAGCGGGAGAGCTAGCTTTTCCGCCATTGGCACGGCACAGCTAGGAGAAGACTAGTTAAATGGGGTTTTAGCAGAATAGAGTGATTGATCCACTTGCGCGAAAAATCTGCGGCTTCAGGGAATGAAATTGTAGGCACAAATGGTCGTTGTTATTATTACCTGTATCATTTCTGTGTCATTTACATCATCACTATGTATATATTGCTATGTGATAAGTTCATACCGAAGAGGATTTAGAAGGAAAAGAGGCGGAAGTAGATGATTATAAAAAGGAATGAGGAGGGCGAAGAGACATACGGACGACACACTACACTTTGATCCTTTTTAGATTTATACGGGAGAAAAACCTTCTAACGATCAATAATTAACTAGCATACTAACTTTTGTGAGAGAAAACCTTTCTTACGATTAACAATTAACTAGCATACTGGTTTTTGGTGTAGACATGACGAGAATGTTTTGAAACAAAAGACAGCGATAAAAAAGAAACAATGTACATTGTGCTTTTTTTTAACCTATGGGGAAGAAGACCTTTGATTAACGCAATCTTAAATTAAAAATGAATTTTCAGTCTAATGTTTTACATTACAATAGAATATGATAGAATGGGTGCCAAAAAGGAAAAAAATTGATCTAATGCCATCGACATAGAAACCAATTGTAAAAAATTGTGAATTCTAAGAAATTATGAGTAGTTCAAATTATGCTCTAGTGGTTAAAATACTTGTGTTTTAAGTTGGTCGCGAGTTCGAATCATACATGCCCCTCCCATCTGAATTTTCCTCTCCTCCCCTATTTCCCCTTGTATAAAAAATAAAAAAGAATTCACAAGGGGATTCTTCCATGCGGAAGAGAATGGAATTAATAGGATAGAACATATATAACTTCGTATTAGTATGTCATCGTGTTTTGCTTGCAATCAGGAGAATGGGGTAAAAAATACTTCAGCATAAAAGCATATTGAGTTTTGTGCGCTCTCTGTGTCGCGAGAAGCAAATGCCTAGCATAGAAGCATCAATTGGTATACAGTATCATGTCTTCTCTTCATCGAGGACAGAAAGTGCACCGCCGACCCTGTTTCTACATTCCCTTTGCGATAACTGTAACTGAAATTACCGTTGAATCACTACCCCGCCTATGAGCCGTTCATGACTTAAAAGCCGGAAGGCATGGGGCATTGGTGATTGTAAAGAACATGACCCTACATTTATACAATTATTTGTCAACAACAAAAAAAGAACACTGTTCTTGACAACTCAAATACAGTGTCCGTTTATTAAGCCAAATCGGACTCCATAACTGCTAATAGAAAACCGCCACATCACATGTGACTGTTTTGTATTGACAGTCGAACTACATGCACAGAGTCCAATCTGGCTCTATAAAAATAAGCCTCAAATACATAGGTCAAAGGTCTTGGGAACACCCTTCAAGAGCTACAACTACCACCATGGTACAACAATACAATCACCACATAACTATTCGGTTTTGGGAAGATATGCTACCCTAAAGTTGAAGAAGCTCAGTAATCCACCCATTCGAATGAGGCAATTTTCCGTGCATTATGGTCCGAGCAGTTTCAGACCTTCCGATCTAAAGAAACCAAAACACAAACATATTCACCCATTTTGACACATAAAACATGGGATTAAATAAGCTCTAGAAATCTGCAGTCATCACAAACATTTTTCAACCCTAAATATGGATCCAAAAAGCACAACAACTTGTGAATTTCAGATAAAGAGCGTAGGCATACTACTATTAGCATATAACGGAAAGCAATTCTAACAATTACTAGCTTTTCCGCTAGAAGTACCACGATCACACTTGAATCTCATATACAAAATAATTTGCTTTCCTTGCAAGAGGTAGAGCCATTTGCCTGCATCCAAAATATTGTCACTTAAGAAAGTGAGGGTTCATCAAACCAGCAATCTCAAGGAACCCAACACGATCCTTCCCTCCAAATAATTTTTTCAGCTTCTCATCACAGATAATGACTTTCTTATCAGCAGGATCCTAGTAGTGAGACAGAGATGGAGTCAGTTTCACTAGAAATGAAAATGCATCACCAAAATCAGGAGCTATAATTTCAAGTGACATATAGACACAACAGATTTTGTTAACTTTTTCTTTTTCAAGTTGGGAACGGGAGAGCGTGAATATTCGATGAAAACAATTTTAAAGGCATTCCTGCATCCATGAGAAAAATAAAGAGAAGCATAGAGAACGTGACAGCTTGGAAATGTAGCACATAAGGTTTATACAAACAGACAGAATATTCTGGTTAAATATTTGGAAAATTAAACTGATGCTTCCATAAATTCCAGCATGTTCCTACAGTGTTAAACCCCACCCCCCCCCCAAACAAAAAAAAAAAAGGTGTTGCTGGCTGCTTATTATTTATATAGGGGAAAAACAATGAATCATAAAAAAAAAAAAAGGTGTTGCTGGTTGCTTATTATTTATATAGGTGAAAAACAATGAATCAAACACCAGAAACGATTTTTTTTTCTTTGTCTAGTCCAATATTGAAAAGCATAATGTATAGAACATGTAAGTATCTATTTTATTGTTCATTTTATCCCAAAGCTTAACTGGAAAACTATTTGAATCTCTGGATGTGCTGCACTCTGGAAAAACAACTCCACAAGTCAAAAGATGATACTAAACAAGCAAAGGAAAGATAAAAATCAACACATGTAATTCTAAGCTATTGACTCTGTTGCAGTGAGTGACAGCACATGGTTTCCAATTAAGCTCATTTGATACAAAACCAACAGGTACTTGCTCAAACTTGTTGGAATCATCGTAAACAACTTGCATAATGAAATAACCACAAAGGATTACCAAAATGGGGAGGAAGAGTTTTGATATCCAGAGTATGTAATTAATTAAACCAGCACTCGACAAATGTGAACAAAATCTGCAGACTTAACGAGGTTCCCGTATTGACATAATAAAACAACCTTCATGAGCAGAAGCCAATATGGAGATGGTGCACACTGGGCTAACCAAAAAAAAAAAAAAAATTGGGGAAAATTAATCCTAACGTTCACTTGAATTTGTTCAAGGCAAACAATATGTGAGGGGAAAAAAAGTAAGTCTAGCAGGAGAAAGTAAAGCGTAACCATAACTTTATCCCCAAATTTACTAAATTTCACCTATGAGAGCTTGAGAAATGAACAAAATTTTTGAAAAAAAAAAATGAACATGTGCATACTTGCTGCAAACATAGAAAACGAATAACAAACATATACCTGAAGATTGTGTTGTTTGATGTAAGCCCAAATCTCTTTGAGAGCTTGAGTGCGGGGAATCTCAGCAACACCGCCAAGGAACGCCTGCATTTCGGGCGAGACACGGCGCGGCTTCGTTATTCCTCTGGGCTCGCGCTTCTTGGTCTGGGTAGCAGGCCTCGACGCGGCGGCCAAAGTCACCGTATGCACAGTGCGGAGATTATATGGAACGAGCCTAACAGTAGCGCAAGATGACTTCAGCAGCGGCGCCGTATCGCCTATCAATAGGTTCGAGAAAGCACCCAAAGAAATCGCCATAGAAACGAGCTTGGATTTGGGGAAATGTGGCAGAAGATAAGAGAAGAATGGTCTGTGAGAGAGAAGGGGAAAGAGACTGAAACCCGCCTACTGGTGTTCCGCTTGATAATCAATCATAATTAATCTCGCTTTAAATTAAAAAATAAAATCTCTCCACGTTAATTTATAAATGCTCGTCACGTCATATAATTTGAATGATTAACGGTAACGCCCAAAAAAAGAATAAAGATAAAATTGATATAAATTTAAAAAATTGAGGACTTAGAGTGAAAATTACTCTTAATTTTAGAATATCTCTAATACAATAATGTTAAAGGTATATATATGGCAAATAAAATTAAAATTACCAACGATAAACTCTCTAATGCAACAATGTATACCTTTTTTTTTTTAAAGGAACAATGTATACCTTTTATATTTGTCAATTTATTAGTATTAGGTATTTTGAAAAGAAATAGATAGAGAAGACTAGAGCCACACTGGGAGAGAAGACTAGTGATTAGAGAAATTAATACTTGACATTGTCATGGAGAATTTTCCACGACAGTATCAAGTATTTAATGTGCCAAATAAGTATTTTTTTGTTAATTGTCAAATTACTTAATTGACAACTAAACATCTCCGAGGAAAATACTATTTGTAAGTAATTATTCAGGTAATTTTTTACAAAATTAGGATAAATTCACAATCTTACACCGTGTATTGTGTGATTGGAAAAAATAATTAAAGGGTAGGATGGTCAATTTACCTTATTTTGTAAATGATTACCTGAATGATTACCTACGATTAGCGGGACTGCATCTCCAATGCGTAGTGGAAGTCATGGAATAATATAATAACTGACAAAAAATATTTATTTGACACATTAAATGCTTTACATTGTCACAGAGAATGTCAAGTATTAATTTACCCAACCAATAAATTTCTCTCTTTCTTTTTTAAAATACATAACAATAACTTGTCAAATATACAATGTAGATATTATTGTATTAGAAAGTTTATTGAATGTAACGTCAATATTATTTGCCACATATATATTGTCAATATTGTAGCATTCAAAATGCTCTTATAAAATCAAAAGTTGTGAATTGATATAATAGTTTTATTAAAAAATTTTAGGGATACATGAAAAACTATCAATGTGATCAATACTCAATGAAATTTTATCACGAGTATATCACTTTTTTACGTATATCTAGAATTGCTTTTTATTATTATGAGATTTCAAATATAGTACTCTATTTGTTATAAATATATAGTCCATTTTTTCTTCTTGTCCCAAACATATGGTTCTTTTTTTTGGTCCCAAATCTTATTTATTTAGTAATAAAAGTTCTAATTTACATTATTTTACTAATTTAGTATATTATTTAATATTTAGTTAAAACTATCAATTTTAAATTATATTCATTAAACAAAGTAAATTGAAAACACATATTACATAATACATCCTTTGATATAATTCTTTATCTATGTGAAAAAACAAATAGACCATATATTTAGGATAAAAAAGTAGTAATTAACAAGTTTTCAATAAAAATTCAATTATTACTTCAATTATAATTCAAGAGTGTTATTGTAACACAACCCTCGTGACATGAAGAAATAGGTTGGAGACATATATTAGTAGAGTGCATATCATTTTTTTCCCCAAATTACATTACATGGTGAAATAAGTTTGGATATGTAAAAATAAAGGAGGGATATATTTTTATTAGGTGGAAAATATTATTTGTAGATAAATTTTCACAAAATCTTTTACAAAATAAGTTATTATATATTTCATAATGGGTTTATTCTAGAACACAATCATATAATTGAAATCAATTGTAAATTTGTTGCCAAATGGTCCTCCCTCCTCACTCTAGTGTCTTCTTGGTTGCAACGGACACAAATGGAATTAGGGATGGCAATGGGATCGTGTCATGCCCACGTTACTTTACCAATATTATTGAGTGTTTTCTTGTACTTAGTAGTGGAGACTCTTGTTTGTTTTATCAAATTATAATACTAATGCGGGACGAGACGTGCCAAACTGTTTAGATTAAAAGCGTCATTGTAATATTTCTATGTAGTTTTATTCTTCATTAAGTGAAAACGATAATAAAGTAACTTTAAAGTAAATTACCAAATACCTTTGCCTTCATATGAGAATACTTATAGCATTTCCATATCGTACTTAGTTGAACCGGCTTCTTATTTCACCATTTGATTTGTACCCCCAATTTAAAATAGGATGTAAGACACACACAAAAGCCATATTAATAAGTACTTTTATTACCTATCTAGTTGAGACAAAGGATTGGAAAGCCTTTACATGGGAAAATAGGCCTCCAATGCATACAAAAGTCTTTCTTGCACCCTTATATTACATGTTAAGTATTCCCTACATATGTATATGCTTATGTTCATATTTATTCTTATAATTAGTATCATCTTGATTAACTACTAAACTAAGTGAAAAACATTGGTTTGTCCACTATAAACTTATCATAATAAAAGTGGGCATGTGTGTGGCATCCTCATAATAGCTCCATAGGTCAAACTCTATTACTTGCGATATCCTAGTCCCGTTTGAGTTCACATTCCACACATCGGCCTGTCTTTCATATATCTTTTGAATGAACATCTACAAGAAAGATTAGGAAATGGGATGAGTACAATATACTCAGTGAGTAACACAATATTTTGATTTGCCCATTTTTGTTACAAGAAACCATTTTAAACCACAAGTCTAAGGAATATAAAATGCACAAACCTTATAATGCACAAGAGGTCCCAAACATTAGGTTACTTATTACTTGTAGCGTGCAATCATGCCGTCCAATGCTAATTTGATCATGGTAATACAATATTAAGTGGATCCACATCCAATTCCGGTTGACCTTTACTGGAATTTCAAGCAAAGAGTATTACAAATACAAAGCAAATACCATACTAATCGTCCCTATCTTGGAATCATTAGATAGACTATAGTATGGAAACAAAGCAAAGCGAAGCCAACACAAGACGGGTAGAGTAATACTAGTTATTCAAATATAATAAAATACTTTGTTTCTTCTCATAATAATGCATCAAAATACAGGTTTTTCTTTAAAATACATGCATGCCAAAGGAAATCAAAACATTGGTTACTCACATCTTATCTTTTTTTCTTCAAAGATTCTTGGATAATTATAGATGGAGAGATACCCTCCAAACCTGGATGTTTTTCAAGCAAAGTGTTGTTCTAAGTGAGGATTCTATTGGGCTTCTTTTCCAAGTGTAAAATGAGTATTTTTGGGGCTTTTGCATGGTGTTCTATGGCTCTCCCCATTTATAGATGAATTTCTTGGTTATTTTAAAGAAAAATCTTAGACTCCACCTATGAAAAAATGGTCAATCGTCCCTATATAATTTTGCAGTTAGCCAATAGGAGGAGGTCCAATTGGAAGCTTAAGAATTCTCCTTGCCGATCAAGATGCCAAGTGTTTTCCTAGTTTTTATTCATGTGAGTATTTTCTCAATGTCCAAGTGTCTTCTTCTAGGTTATTTATTTATTGTTTAATGAGTCCCTCTACTTAATATGCTCCTATAATTAGGTCATGATGTTTTTAGATTATACTAGTTAAACACCATATTTTTGTTTTAAGCATTCTTTTGAATTAAATCCACTAACCGATTGAATCTTAGGCATTCTCTTGAGCAACTTTTCTAATTGATTGGAGTAGTTGATATAAATTCAAGTAATTACTCTATCCTTATCAAAACAAACTAGGGTACCCTCAAAATTTTTTGTAGAATGTTACAATCAACTAACCAATTGCAAAATTTACTAACTAATTGTTTATAGTTGAATGTACCTCGAGAAATGATTTAATTAGCATCCAAAAACACCACTATGGTATTCTCAAAATTGTATGGATTGTTAAAAATTGGGTCGGTTCTAACCCTGTACCGTCCCATGACCTACCCAAATATTGGTCGTCGATTGAGTTGGGGGCATGTTTTACTCTATTTAAATGATTTGTTTGTACTTTTTTTAAACTATTTAGAGCTTGTTTGATTCTTATTATTTGGGGAAATTATAATGAAGAGAAATGTATAATGTGTATTAAAAATATAAAAATGTTTAAAATATGTGGTTGTAAGAGCATCAACATAGGTGTTATTAGATTTAACTATCAATATAAGTAATAAAATATGATTTTAGTAATTGTTAGAACATTCACATTGGTAGTGTTAAAGTATAATGTTAGTGGAATTGTTAATTAACAACTCAAAAGACAAGTATTTATTTTAACAAGTTGTTAGTTTATATTGTTAAAGTTAACAATAAACTTAATACTTTATGTTGTATTATTTTTTCTTTTTTATTTTAATTAAATTGGGATTAATCTACCATTTAACTATTGAATTGATGATTAAATTTAACATTTTTAGTTAGAATCACTAATATGGTACAAATTAATAATTAAAATTTAACTCGCTTAGGTGTTCTTTAACAATCACTAAAAACTCTACTTTTTGCTTATGTGGATAGTTAATTTTAACACTATCAATGTGGACGCTCTTAAGTGCCATGTAAGAATGTTAAATTTAGCTACTGATATCTAGCACATTGATAGTGTTAAACTAGCCCTTATAATTCAACTTTAAGTTAAAAGTGTGCAATGACTAAATTAATTCAACTTATAAATAATATAAAAAATAGAGAAAATAAATATGATTGGCCACATGAGTTGTTAAAATTATTATTAACTTTAACAAGAAAGTTAACAAATTGTTAAAAAGATTCTTTTAACAACTTCATTAACACCACCAATGTAAACTATATTTTTGGGTTGTTAAACTAATAACTTTACGAATACCTTAGTATAACACTACTAGTGTAGATGCTCTAATTAAGCACTTATCAAATTAGTAATAGGTAAAATTATAATTTAAAAGAATAATGAGAATCAAACCAGCACTTAAACTTTTTACACATTTTTAGTTATTTTTAAATCATTTCTCTACTATATTAAAAGATGGTGGATGTTTTTCACTGTTCATTCTAGAATTTTTTGACTATTCATAGAACAGTAAATAGGCGACGTGGTCTCACTGCAATCACACAAGGTAACCTGCTGCTCTTTACCGTCCCCCTCACTCATTCAAGAATTATCACTCCGTTCACAAAATAATTGCATCCTTCCATCCTTCATCTCGAACCCCACTCACAATTCTTGCAGAGACCTCATTCCAATTTCAACTCTCAACTGGTTAACCCTTTTCTGGCTTCCAGTTTTTGACTTTACCCAAGTAACGATCTATTATTTCTCTTGTCATTCGCATATGGTCTTGAAAAAATTTACCAATTTCTCATGAGAATAATCGTTCTGTTACGTAGAAATATTTCGTCATCTTTCTTGATTTCTTATCTCCAATAGGTGATTTTTTCTCTTATTTTTGTTTCTTGGCAAACCACCGTGTTGTAACCTTTTGAAAATCGGTCTAGATTTGTGGATTTAAATCGCGTATGCCGTCTTCTCTATAACTGTATTGAGGTTGTCAATTGCATTTTTTTTTAATTTGGGAATCCAAAATGGTTGTGTGGCCCGATTCTATCCTCTTTTTATTTTTTATTTTTTATTATTTTTTTGTGATTCTTACCTCGGATTTTTAACGAAATGGTATTTCCATTTTCAACACCCTGCCTTTTCAAGATTTTCTAGAAAGTCTTTTTTGTTCTTTCCAGATTTCCAATTGCTCTTTTTTTTTGGGTTTCTTCCTCTAGATTTTTAGTGAATTCTTATTTACAATATGTTGACTAGAAAGTTTTATCAAAATTAGTGGGTGAGTTATCAATATACTTGTACTCCTAAGTCATTTCAAAAATTGAAAAAAACTTGTAAGTTTTTCCCCTTTTACCACATAATTTGCTTCATCACATTTCTTGAGCTTCTCAGAAATCTGGTTCCATTGCAAGTTGTTAATTTTCTTTCTTTCTTTCTTTCTTTCTTTTTTTTTTGATAGAGCAAATTATTATTGTTATTATTTTATTTTTTCTTTTTAAATACATAGAGGGCTTGGGGGATAAGGATGAGTAGGGTGTAATTCGAATAAATTCTATAGTAGTTAAATGTAGGGTTTTGACAAAAGTACATTGTTAATTTTAAGAATATAATAACTTTTTTTTGAAAGAAATATATATATATATATATCTAAGAATATAATAACTTTTAAATTTGAAAGATCAGGACAGGAAAAGAAATATAAGAAGCTAAATAGTGTCAATCGTCCAAAACAACAGTGTCACCAAAATTTAGATGATTTTACGTTAAAATTATTCCAAAAGACCATAAAAAGCAAATAATTTGTGTTTGGTAGGAGTGGAACCCAGTTTAGATTATTTACTTATTTTTGTCTTCACTTGCCAGCATATGCCTTTTAAAGTTGTTTTTCAATTTTTTTTTTGTGGTTTTTATTTTAGACAAATTTGTACTTCTGAGTTAAAACCTTTTGTGCGATTGAATAGAGCCATTGCAAATTTGAGGTTTATGAAAATATTTTTTTTGGAATCAGCTCAACCTTTTGAGAATATCTAAAGAAAAATTAAAAATGATTATTGTCTTTTTCGTAAATTATAGTTTAATATAAAAAAATAAAAATGAATTTAGAACACATGAAATTCTCTATTATGTGATCAAGAATTTTTTTTAATCTTTATTTGAGTGTTTTCCTTTTGATTTTTGCTTTAATTCTTCACTGAAATTTAACACCACAACTGTGGGGAGAGTCAAAAGCTAATGAGAACTTCATAGGACTTATCACTTGTGTCTAGGGAACACTTGTAATTGTGTTATGTTTTCCTTGGATCTTATATATTGGTTCTACATCTTTATACTTTATTCTTTCTTTCATTTCTAAATTTTTTTAGTTGTGATGGTTATAGGGTCTTTAACCAGTTTGTTTTATTTTTTTGTGTCTTTTGCTATTAGTCTCATTAAGAATCTTTATGCATGTTTACTAGAGCAGCTCATCAAAAAGGTATAAAAATCATTCTTATTCAGGTTTGTGTTTTTTAAAGTACTGAATCAATTTCTGAGCTGATCATTTATTCGCAATAGTACATGTTGAATCCTTAGTTTCATTTTCTCAAATTTCATTTGAGACCTTTAGGGCAGAAAAAAATTTAATTTTAAGATACTGTTTGAACACATAAGATATGTCAGTTCAGTATTTTAAAGGAAGTCCATATTTATGCTCCCCAGAAAAGGTCTTTTGAAACGGAATCTAGAATCTTTTGCTATTCCTGGTTTATGTTACTCGTGCAAATGCTTTATTCTCCATTTGCAGGCTTTGTTTTATTTTATAATTTCATAGTATATTCATTGTTATTGTGAAGGGGAAGAAAATTAAAGAGAATTTGAATTCAAGAAAAATGACAGCTGAAAGTTACCGGGGGTAACTCATAGTAAATGTGATTATCGCTCTACGTAAAAGAGCTAAAAGTCAAGTTTATGCACAATCGAACATGCCACCAAAACGAGATAGGTTCTTTATGGTTGAAGGTTTCAATTGTGCCCGAAGTTGCAACAATCAACCTTGTGAGAATTATACTGCCGCCTTTTTTCTTACTAAGGGTTAATTTCACATATCATCCCCAACATTTGGGCTTAGTATTGACTGGGTCCCTAACCTTTTTTTCAACGCATTGGGTCATCAACCTTTCATTAAGTTGCACAGAAGGTCCTTTTAACGGTTTCGGTCGACTTTTCCGTTAAATCTTCAACTAAATTACTATTATACCCTTATCTTTTTTTACATAAAAAAACAAAATCTTTTAAAATATAAAAAAATAATACAAAATTTTTTTAAAAAAACAAAAAAATAGAGGGACCCGCCTCACTGGGAGTTGCTGGAAACGGCAGCTTACAGGGGTGGGTCTTCCCCCCATTTGGCTGCCAGAAACGGCGAAACTGGGGCCCAATCGGGGGAAGACCCCCACTGTGAGCAGTCGGATGGCAGCTCACAGTAGGGGTCTTCCCCCCATTTGGCTACTGTTTCTGGCAGCCATCTGGGGCTAAATGGTGGGCAAGACGCACTGTGAGCTCCCGGATGGCAGCTCACATTGGAGGGTCTCCTCTCCTCCCTCATTTGGCTGCTAGAAACGGCAGCCAGTTGGGGGGAGACCCCCCTTCTGTGAGCTGCCGGAAACGGCAGCTCATGGACCGGCCCTCCACTTTTTTGTTTTGGTTTTTTGTTTTTTTTAAATTTTTGTATTTTTTTATATTTTAAAAGCTTTTTTTATTTAAAAAAAAGATAAGGGTGTAATTGTAATTTGGTTGAAGATTTAATAGAAAAATCGACGGAAACTGTTAAAAGGACCTTCTGTGCAATTTAATGAAAGGTTGACGACCCAGCACGTTGAAAAAAAAGGTTAGAGATCTAGCCGATATTAACCCTAAATGTTGGGGACAGTATGTGAAATTAACCCTCTTACTAAATGCGTTTTGTGTTCTTTCTGTATGTAGATTATATGTGCATGTTACTGATATATCATGTTTATTGTGAAAGCGAAGATTTATAAAGTTTAGAAGGCAATCAAACTCATGGAAAAGTGCAGCAAAGGGTTACTAATAAATCCGACAGCAAATGTGATCATAATCACACACGTAAAAGAGCTAGAACTGAAGTTGCTTGTCAATCCAATTTGCGATCAAAACGAGATAGGCTTTTCTTGGTCAAAGGATTTAACTATGCAGAATGTTGTGAAAATGTACTTGGTAAGAGTTACATAAAGTAACCTGATTATGTTATCTATAAATTATTTGATATATATTGTTTTATATTCAATCTTTTTAATATGATCAATAATGATTGTTTGAGCGTAATTTTTTTGAAAGGATTTTTTTTTTTTAAATTATAGTTAGGGTGTTTGGATATCTGAAGCTACGATGATAATCTTCCTTCAACACCTTATGTGTTACCTCAACCAACTACATGTTAGTAAACTTATGGACATTTTAAAAGATAATCCTTACACCAATTTTTCTTGAAGTTTGGGGTCTTTTGATAATTTAGAGAACCATTTTATTAAAATTCGTTGCAATCCAAGAGTTGATCAGAGAACATCTAATAGGGCGAGTGTTTCACAAGTTGCTACTATTTGGGTTGATACTAATGATAGTGTTGATGTTCACATGCGTGATATTATAATTCATTGTAATACTGGAGAAAGTAAAAGAATACATGACTATTTTGGATGTTTTGACCTGCTTCAATACCTACTTTTATTTCATTATGGTGAAACAGGTTGGCATCAAGGTATTGAGCGGAAAAATAAGAAACAAATAGGCTGCAAAAATGAAGACATCCTTGATGTGAATCAATTTTGTTCACCCGAATAGTTGATTGAAAAGGAAACAAAAGTTTACTTCATTATCTTTGATATTGCATACTTATTTTGCTTATTCATTTCCATTTATATTTATACAAATTATTTTTATACTTTTTTTGCATGTTTTACATCTAAGGTTTATTTTTTTAATTATTGTTTCTTTATTGTATTTAATGATGGAAAATAGAAACGGGTGGATGCAAGTCTTATGTAGAGAATATTATTGCTATAAATTACAAATATGATTGTCAACACATACGATATTATTACATTCTGGCAGGCTGTGACAGCAATATGTAGTTGACATGTATGTAAAAATTGAAATATCTAGGTTAGACTATTTTCGATATAATCAAGACATACTTAGAGCCGAATTATATGAAGGAATTGTTGATAGTGTCCACATGGGTGAAAGAAGAGGTAATAAGATTGGTTGTGCAATAATTTTGCCTCGATCTTTTAATGGTGGCCCTAGAGATTTAAAAAAGCGATATATGGATGCTATGGCTTTAGTGCAAAGATTTGGTAAGCCAAATATCTTTTTGACAATGACTTATAATCCAAATTGGCCTAAAATTAGAGAACGATTGAGGTATAATGATGAAGCACAAAATATCCTTGATTTAGTAGCTCGAATTTTTAAAGCAAAACTGGAAGAACAAAAGGAAGATATTTTGAAGAAACAAATATTTGGGCCTGTGATTGCACACATATATGTTATAGAGTTTCAAAATAGAGGACTTCCGCATGCCCATTTTTATTGATCCTGAGGAAAGATGCTAAGATAGTTTCTCCTAATTTGGTAGACAAATTTGTTTCAAAAGTTAGCCGTTATTTTCTCAAAATTCTTTATTAATTTTTTTCTGTACCATTATGATATTAACATTAGTTATATTTGCTATAGAAGAAGCCATTTTGGATAAAAGACAAGAGGCAAGATGCAGTTGAAAACAGGAACTCAGTCACTTTAGTATATGGCATGCGACACTTGTGGTCGCACATCTTTTGCGAAACCAAATGAAAGCTATTGTTGCAATGATTGCAAATATATACATGCCAGGGTAGTTCCAAGGTAATATCCTCATGTTATTTGTGATAAGACTAGATAATGTAATGTGTGTTCTAATTTTTATCGAATATAATCTTTACTCAATGCTATTTTTGTCAAAATGACATGTTGCAGGGCAAGATGCAATGTTAATATTGCAGATAATACATGCATTGTTGTTGCATCATTATTTGGTGATGTCGCTGAAAAATTCTTGCATCTTTCTGCTGATAAATTAATGAATAAAACAGTGGTACATTTTCTTTAACTAATTCATAAGTTTATTTTTATTATTTCCAATAAAAGCTTACATATGTTCTTTGCTTTTTCACATAGCAAGACCATATCATTGCCAATGCTGAGCTAGATGACTACTCAGCTAACAACTATTTTGTTTACTTAAGATTCAGCAATCCAGATCCAAGAACAAACCAGCCAAGATTTGATGTTCTCTACATTGTTGATGACAACAATCCATCCATAGAAGGATCTCCAATACCTTCACCATACCAATCAGAGATGGCAAATACCGCCACATGTGTTACTGATTTGGGCTGCACTCAAAAGATGCACCTAATGCACGAAGAAGCTTGATCTTTCATAAACAAGATGTTGAACAATTGAAGAAACAAAAATTGGCAACCTCCACCATCTAAGACGATGAAACTACACTAAACAATCAATCAGCCAGCATGGATGTCGTGGATAAGGCAAGAAATTAAAAGCGCCTCATCTGCCCAAATTAAGTAAATGAAGAACTTTTGTTTGGCAGACTTATTTTGCTTAGCTGGGTGTTTAGCATGGAATGAAGTACCAACAATTCAACAACTAATCATGCTGTTTTGCAAGTCTTTTGCTTTTGACCAGATGAACTGTGTACCCTCCACAAATTTATGCTAAAAAATGATGAACACAAGCCATCTTTAACTTTTGTAACAACTCTGTCATCACTTGTACTGCTTTTAGAAAATATTATGTAAATATAATAAGGTTGTGCAGCCAAATGAGTTTCTTGTGTATGTTACATGTTTAGTAGTTATATAGCCAAACGAAATTTGCTTTTAAAGTATGAAGATGCTGAAGATATAGAAAAAACAAATATTGGCAATATATTATTAAACTTGTGGTTTCTATAAATTTGCAATATATTACTAAATTTTTTATTTTTACAGCAAAATTATTCTATCATTTTGCGTTCCTTGCAATTGTGCTTTCAATAAATTTTAGTTGATTTCATTAAAATATGGCTACTAGATGTAACTTCACACCAACACAGTTTGATGTAATAAATATCATGAACTTTGTTTCACGACAAAACACAACTGTATATAATGTATTGAAGTGTACCATGAGCTTTGTTTCACGAAGAAACAAAATTATATATAAGGTATTAAAGTATATCATCAACTATGTTTCAATGCGTACAACGCATGTCGCATCACTAGTCTTATTTTAAAATGGACGGGTTAGGTTGGGTCAAGGCCAATATACCCTGCACTATGACCAGACCTAGTTTACCCCGCAAATCCGCAAGGTAGGAAATTCCACCCCATTGAAGACGGGCCTTTTCGGATTTGGATCGGGCGGATTAAAGAACCATCCCTGACACAAAATGATGAGAATGGACCAATGCATTGAAGAGCCCATTTAGATACACAGTGTTCAAATGCCTTGCAATGTCTGAAGCCCATTAGTTGTGCAGAATACAATAATGGGAAAGGTGACGATCCCATTTTAAGTACAGATGCAAGTTGGAGAAACCAGAAAGGGACAAAAGTGTGGCAAAACGAGAAATGATAACATACGACACTAGATATATAACATCAGGTCTACTTAGATGTATGTCATGCTTGTTTGGATACATCATATATATGGGTTCCCCATATAGAGTATACATGAGCCTATGACACTATAATAATACCGCACATCTAGCGTCTTATCATTTCTTGTGATAACACAACTCTCG